>JAZHYW010000405.1:0-89653 GCA_037355805.1 Ixodes ricinus
CCTGTCGCTGGATGCGCGAAACTAGTTGGAGAAACAAAACATGTCAAGGTGTAGAGTAAAGTAGCTCCTCTATCGAGGGCGCCACCATACACGACTTTATCTGCCCGCCGTCTGGGTCTGGATGAAGATGCCAGCGCCATCCTCTTGTTCTGGGGATCACACTAAGTGAGGTGGGAGTTCCACGCTTGGCAGTGTTCTTCAAATTCTACAGGAACAATTGAAGCATATAATGAAAATTCAGACAAGTAGTTTGTTTGCTTTCTTAGTAATTGTTAGCTAAGTATTGGTGCGATATAAGGCTCTAAACCATGGCCAGGGAGTTGCGTGACGCGCTGTAGTTCACTATATCTGTCACACACATGGGCGTATTCACATTGCTTTTACTGCCGTGAGCAAATTCCCCGCCTAGGCGAAGTGTGTGCTAACTGAAGAAAAAAATAACGAACTTGATGAGGATGAGATAGCGATTGTCTCTGCGATTGCAACATACTGATCGCTTGTCGTCCACCACCGCTTCATGGCGATCAAGGAAGAACATCCAGAACTTCTGAAGAACTTCACCCAAGTCATCGCACGGATTTCGATAGTTCTTACTGGTTTCCGTGAAATGCGATATGGTGCAGATACACTAGAACTGCGTTGTGAAGACGTATCCATTATATCGCAACAGGTTACTGCAATTACTTTACTTATGAATTTGGTAATTCTTACTTTTCAGAAAATTGAGATTTGTACTGTAATTGCTTACAATAGTAACAGTTTACAAATTACTTGTTACAATTCTTCCGCCACGTCAAAGGAGAAGTGGAACTGGGTATAGAAAGGTGATCTAACAAAACCTTCACACTTTTTTAGCATGGTACTTTGGTAGGTTTTCTAGCAGAAAGAGTGATGGAGAAGGCAAAGAAACGAATTTACATAGGCAGGGGCCCCAGACACTAGACCGTCTCTAGATACGTTTCGTACGGTCAAGCCAACCGGAAGGATTCGACTGAGAGCAGCAGGCTTCGACTCCTTGGAGAGAGCAAACGAGATTGGCTGTTCCGAGAACTGAAAAACGACGTATAAAACCGTCGCGTGGGGGTCGGCGGGGAGTAGAGCCGTGGACTACTGATATTGTTCTCATATCACCCCCCTCCTGCCCCTTCTCCCTTGCTCCCCACCCCTCTGCAATTTGCCCCCAAAATTCGCAGCGTTTTTTTTTCGTCGTCACACAAAATTGTTTTTTGCTTGTCGATTTCTGCCTTTTGCACGCCACCTAAACATAAGAAAAGCTCGGTAGTTCCGCCGGGAAGACACAGACATCACATCTATCTTTATTATTAACTCTTTCGTAAAAAAATTGTATGCAATGCCATGGCGCTCTTTATAAAACCGTACTCTGTAAGACCTCACCCTACTCACCATTGACAGCACTGTGAAGGCACAATACTAGGACCAACCTTTACAAACTGTCACTTCACTCAGGTGAATTACGTAATGCAGAAATATGAGGGTGTGATCAGGGCAGTTCATCGGAAGAAAAAATGTACCGTACCTGCATCTGCGCTGGTAACTTTCGACATCAGGCGTAAGTTGGCCAGGCCAAAGGCTTGGCAGGACTGGCATTTGAACAATATTCGCTAGAGCAGAATGCTGGGGTTCTCTTCACCGGATTATCTGCCGGGAAGTGGGCCCAAAATTTTAGAAGACGCAGCCCGAGGTTTCTGAACAGCAATTGGCTGACTTGGACACTGCAGTTGAGACAGCGTAGGAGCGGCAGTAAACGTGATAAACGTGGAAGCCCTGGTGTTCACACAGTATTGGTATGTAACGCAAAAAGTAGTCAGTAAAGTAACGAAGTAGTTAATCAGTTGCCTGCGGGGGATGATTTGAGAGCAATTTTGCCCCGCGCAGAGCTAATGACTGTAATCACTTTTCGATTAACGGGCACGGTGTAAGTTGCTGCGGTAGTGTAAATTTCTGGCACGTATTATTAAGTAGTTGATTCCACTGGGGCAATATCGAAGGGATGGTTAGTCAATTTATGTATTTCAGTTCGCACCCTGGTGCGGTGTTGTCATCAACAAAAAAGAGCAGATGTATTTAGGACGAAAAATAAGGCATTTGTGGGCGAACATGCGTCTACAAACAGAAAGGTGCGACGTCTTGCGTGGCTACAGGAGGGTGACCAGCGAATAACGCGTTATACCGCTACTTTTCGTTAGACGGGGCACGTTAAGAGATCATTGACAAAGATGCCTTGAAAAAAGACAGAACAGGTCTATAAATAGTATGAAATAAAATAAGGATCCGGGCGGGCGGGGTGAAACCCCCTTCCTCTGCGCGACAACCGCGTGCGCGCGGCCAACGGCGCGCGGATATATATATATATATATATATATATATATATATATATATATATATATATATATATATATATATATATATATATATATTATTACGATTTTAATTTTTTAAGATAGCGTCCACCTTAAATCAGACGGATTGAAGTGTGTCGCGCCGTCTGCACGCCCTACGTTTTCGTCTTTGTCCTCGGTGGGTTCTAGCACGCGCCTCCCGAGCAGCACCGCTACCTCTTTCCCCCTCTGGTGTTTAGTGATGTTTCTTCCTGGGTTGGTTCGTACGCTAAACAAGCCTCATTACATTCCATTAAGGACGAGCAGTTCTTTTTGCGGGTGTCGTGCCAGTCTTTTCTGCGACAGTTCCTCCACCAACACCGTCACTTCGGCAAGCGCAGGACGATGTCGGAACTTGTCGCCCAGCGCCGCTAGCTCCTGTTTTCGTCACCCCTGGTATATCTGAATCCGAACTCTGATGCCGGCATATCGGTGCGCAAGCATCACTGCATTGCGCATTTTGAAAACGAACGCAAAACCGTCGCCCGGTAGATAAAGTCCAGAGATGAACGTTATGTTAACGTTGCGGACTCTGACCTCATTCGCCGAATGTCAGAACGACAGTAAAAAAAAAAAAAAAAAAAATCAAGTCCATCAACGCACTTACGCGCCTCGATGCCTTGAAGCCAGGATACTAATGCTGTATAGGCCAACACCAGGATCTTCTGTTGCACGACTACAGAATAGTCATAGGGCATAGCGAAGTGTGCTGTTCAGCAAGCGGTTCAGCCATGAAGATTTGCAATCAGGCATCCGGCGCAACTGACTCTATGGACGCCAGCGCTAATCACATTGCAAGTTTTCCAAGAACTTTCGAGTAACTTGGAAACATACTAAATCCCTTCTGACACAGATGTTACGTTTTAATTTACAAGAGGACGTCCATAGCCAAATCGAACCCAATTCAGTGTGTCACGCGCCGTCTGCGCGTTTCGTGGTTAATTAAAAAAAATATATATATATATATATATATATATATATATATATATATATATATATATATATATATATATATATATATATATATATCATTTATTATTTGAAAGACAATGCAGTGATATGTACAAAACACTAAATGACACAGACACCTCTTGGCTATTGGCTCAGTATATTACAAGTCTTTGAGGGTAGACAACACCTCAAGAAGTGACAGCCGCACGTGTAGGTGCTGGAACATACATTTGCTTTAGAAAGCACATATTCTCAACAAAATACTTGGAAAGTATCATGGGGCGAGCATCGATATCCGCAGCGTACAGCCATGCGGTACCCGTATGTTGTACGGGCAGCGGCAGGATCATGTTGGCAGGAACGTCATTTTCTTTGGGCACCAATATTTTATGCTAAGGGCGTTGTAATTTTTTGAGGTCCATTGCAAAACGTCCCAAAAGGACAACGTCTCCAAAGAGATCCTGGGCTAACCATGATCAAACTTTCCCTGATTTTTTACAGTATGCAGATGTAGAGGCCAATCAACTGCATGGGATTCACCTTTCAATTTCATTACTATAACCAGAACTGTTTTAATCATTCCAACAACAAGAACAAAAAGAAAAAAGTCTTTAAGTATTTTAAGCGTCGTTTGACTCGCATTCAGATATATGCACCTAGATAGGACTGCTACAAAAAAAGAAGAAAAGATGGAAAGGAATTTTAAAACAAATCAATTAAATACTCAGATTGTCAACATGACACGCCAGATAAGCATTCGTGTGAAAAATACGGCAATAAAAAACCAATGCACCAACAACATATTTCATATACACCTCTATGTCCTCGCTTGATGAAACAATAAACTCACGAAGCACACCACGCAATCTTGCTTCAGTAACGGTTGCTAAAAAGTGGATGGCCTGGTCATGCAATAAGTCTATTGACAAGTTTACCTCATGAACAGATGGGCCCCCCCCTCCCCGGTCTTATCTGAAACAGGTTCTTTGTGCCGATACAGCCCCAGGCTGAAACAAAAACAGCAAAATCATAGCGCGTGTGATATATGTTTTTATTCGTAGGTAGTGAAACACCTGCCAAGCAAACCACAGATTTGCAGCAGAAGGTACTATGATGCTCAGTGCAAAAAACAGCCGCATCCACGTGGTGAATGATGACGATTGGTGAAGCTCTGGTGGTGCTGATGATACTGATTTTGTTCATGGGTGAATTGCTGATGGTGCCCTGATTTTTTTTTATTTCCCAGGTAGTGTTGAGTTCAGGGTTGCGTTTTCAGCCGTTTATTACGGCTTATGGTCGGTGAAATGCAGAGCCAGTGGTTCTGGCAGATCCATCCATTTGATCGCAGCCGCCCTTTCGTCTATAAACGTTGAGCCAATACATGCAAAGATTAACGCGATTATATACGCATTTGGCAGCGCCCTCTCCTGTATAGACGTTGAGCGGCTACATGCAACGTTTCATCCGCGGCATCCCCAGCTCTTGAGTTACTACAAAAAAATATCAAGTTCCCTACTCGTCCGCAGAGCGTGGCCGAGTGGTTAATGCGATGGACTAAAATCAGTAAGTGCTCCATACGGTTCGAATCCTGTCGGCCATACAGATTTTTTCTTTTCTTAAAGACTAAGATGGGACGGACGGACGGACGGACAAGCTGGAGCCTAAGAACCGGCTCTAAATAGAGCATCCACTAACCTCCAACCTGGTCGCTTTTGAGCATGGCTTCAACCTGATCACTTATCCGTCTCATTTTAAGTAGATGTATCTGAGTCGAGGCCAAAATAACGAGGCAGGAACTCAGTCCATACAACACGTTTAAAAATAGCCGGCGTTGAAGGCTAATCGACGTGCCAAAAGACCCAAACACACCCACTTGACGGAGCCTACTCGTGTTTTCGTAAAACATCTGTGTTAGCTCGAGGGATTTTAACGCTCTTGGAGTCGGCGCAAAAAAAAAAAAACCACCTCAAGGCACCTCAAGGCAGAATTGACGGCTCTTTAAACGGCAAAACGCAATTCTGCACAAATTTAGTTCTTTTTTTTTCTGCAATATATTTAGTTGTACGGCCTGAAACCTTTTTTGTCTACAGTATACCTACAGGGATGTCAATAAGAGTATTTACAGTCTCATCCAGCAAAGCCATAGTTTGTAACGAAACTAAAAAATATGCTAAAATGCTCATATATTCCTTATTTTTTAAAACTGCTTCGAGCATACCGAATTCCATGACCATGATCCTTATTACATAGCACTCCAAATACCGTAGGGATTTTAGGCAAAAATATTCCAGTGTTCCGTAAAAAAATCTTACTTTTCATCAATTATTGAATGACTAGTAGTTCTACCCCCCCCCCCTTTTACTAGTTCAAACCGCCATCACACCATGAAATTAGTTTTTCGACAAAAAATATGTTAGAGATGCAGCACAAATGTTACGATGAAGAGCTATCAATTTTATTTTAGGAATCGGAGGTGGCCGTGGGACCTTTGGCATGGCATGGAGAAGTCCTCCTGGTCCCTTGATGCCGCCCGTCGTTTAGGCATCGCGTTTCGAGCCGCCCTCGGGTACAAAGGGCACAACGGGTTTGCTATTGCAACGCGCTGGCGGCACCTCCGATTATTATAAGATACCCGCCGTTTCTTCCCTTGCAGCCGGAAAGACGGACAAGGGGAAGCGGCAGAAAACTCCGTTCTTTCTTTGGATCTAATCGTGTCAGCTATCGTCGCAGGTGGCGTGCTGTGCGGCGAAGAGGCGTTAAGAAGCGACGCCGGGTTGTGGTGCGAGAGCTCAACTTCAAAAATTGTTTTCTCGCTTTAAACAAAAATTACTTTGATTAAACTTTCAGAATCAAAACATTATTGATTGTTCTTCCAAATCCACCATATTTTGCATTGTTACTTGGACCACCTGAGGGTGAAATAAACGGCTGTTTATGCGTCAAAACGCACTTTTTGACAACTTCAGGATTTTTGTTTACTGCGAGATATTTAATTGATCGGTTTTAATTTTTTGTATAGATTATATACCTGCAGGGCAGCCGGTAAAAAGTTCTATTAGGTCCCGGGAGCTATTAGATATTTTTAATAAAATATCAAAAACGTCAAAATTTTCAAAACTTTTTTTTTAAATATTTAAATTAAAGAAAACTTCACAAGCCCAACCACATTGTAAGTCGAAAGCCGTGCCAATTTAAGAAAAATAGTGTTAGGTGTTTCACTATAAAGCTGATTTTTCATCAACTATTGAGTGATGCCTAGTTTCACGCTGTTTTTAAAGTTAAAACCGCGCTCACGTCATCAAAAAAAATTTTCGCCAAAAATATTTCAGGGCATGGCTACGGACATTGCAGCAAAAGGCCAATATTTTTTTTTTTTAGAAATCTGAAGGGGTCGAGCGCAACATCTGCGACGTTTGACATGGAATGACCCTGTAACGTTTTTTTCTAGGTCGACCTGTAACATCGTAAATCTTCGCACAAAAGTTACAACACTCCAGAGTGTTCCGGGCGACATGGATATTTGTTACAATGCTCCTCCCATTTATTCCACACGTCTGGTATGGGTCGACGATAACGTTTATGACTGCAAGCGCTCCGCTAAAACCTTACTTACTATCTGATAGTCTAGGTTAGTGTGATCCGACTGTACTATCTAGCAAAATGAAGTTTTGAGAGGTCCTTACTTTTATGTAAAAGAACCGTGAGTGCACAAAATGACATGGGTAGAAGTTTAAGTATTCATGTTTCACTAAATAGGCAGTGGAAACAAGCAAGTTTCTCCTTAAACGCTTTGTAAAACTCAAGTGTCCAGACCGTCTGGTCTTGGAGCTTTGCCCGGCTTCAAATTTTCAATAGTCTTCCAAAAACATGATGGGTTGTTCCAACCGTTCTTTTAAATCAGCTGCCAATCTCAGCAATAAAGGCGAATGAAACCTCCGGCCACCATCTTTTTGGGTGAATGGTAACTGCAAATCTTATTATAATACTCGACCAAAGCGCGTTTGACGATTCCTTTGTCACGCGTTAGTTCCCCGAATACAAAATCTCACTGACTTCATTTCTACGTAGTTTTTTTCTGCACCTACCGCCCTTTCGTGAGTATCTCTCCGAGCGATAGTCGCTCCACAGTGCTCGCACGGTAATATTCATATATTGCTCAATATAAAAGCCTCAAGCCGTTTTTTTTTTCTGATTATTTGTCAGAAAACAATTTGGAAGGAGTGCATTCCTCCCTAAACAGCTACTGAAATAAAGCGTTTAAACGGCTCGCTTTCTTCGCGCTTTAAAAAGCTGGAGCGCTCAAGGGCTATCATAGGTAGCTGGTCAAGGTATAAAATCAAAGCAAGAAAAATGAGCAAGATTCTTTTTTTTTTTTAAAGTGCAAAGCAGTAAAGAGTCAGAAAACACATTGAACAATTTAAACAATTAATTTGTTGCCAAATTTCACGTCTGTATCTCCCTGGATGCACTGTCCACTGTGGGCGTCCACATCTACTTGGAGTGGAATGCTCGGAAACAGTTCCTCTTTTCAACGAAGCACAGCAGCACGCCGTACTTCACGCGGATAATTCTTGTCTGGCCGTCATGGCAATATCGGCACCTCTCTTTGGGGACGAAGTCTTGCCAGTGGCCAACTCCGTCAAAGCAGATGTCGTTTTGCGGGCTTGGCACTTTTGGTCGATGGATTCGTTTTGATGGCTGGCCGTCTGATGATGGCCTACCCTTCTTTTTATTTGCAGAGAGAAGTGCCTTCGCCACTATTGCCCTGAAGACCTTCAGGGGCATTGTCTGTGACGCTCCGTGCAACTCGGCATCCCGCCGTTAAAGCAACCATGCATTGTTGACACAAATGTCAAGTAGCTGGCCGAACAGTCTTAGGTAGTAGCGTCTCGACTTTAGAGGTGTTCGGTACAACTCTACCAGCATATCGGCAAGGTCTACGCCGCCCATGTGTCTGTTATACTCCAGAATCACTCGGGGCGCTGGAACAGCCATCTTCTTTTCGTCCTTCACATACCCCTTCACATTTGCGAGAGGCTCTACAGCTGTCGATGTGGACGCAATATGTACAGGCTTCGTGTCCGACCATTTCACAACAATGATCCCACTGTCCCTGTTTGACCGAAAGTCATATGATCCTGGCCCTTCATTTTTTAGAGTCTTGTCGTCCTTTAGAGTGGAGTTCCGCAGCCTCTGAGGTCGAATGGTCCCAAGGGCTCGTATCCCTTCCTTTTGCTTCAAGTACCTCAGCAGCTCCAGGCTACAAAATAAGTTGTCAAAGTAGACCACACTTTGTTCTGGTTTCTCTAGGGTTTTACATAAAGCCATAACAACTTTTGCTCCTAGTCCGAGGGCCTCCTCTTCTTCCGTGAATGTGGTGGCAAAAAACGCAACCGACCCAGCATAGGGCAAAATATCATGTACCATCCCTGAAACGCCAGCACGGCCGAAAAGCTTGAAACCCCACTTGTGGGGTTTATTCCTTATGTATTGGCGGAGCTTACCAGCGCGGGTTCCTTTGTAGGGCACCATCATTTCATCGATCGACTGCTGATGCTCTTGCTGAATGCTGGAGCAGTTCTTTTGTATTCTGTTCAGCACTGGTCGGATGTTGGCGTATTTGTCGGATGCATCTTCTTCTGACACGAAATGAATCAGACACCTGAGTTTCTTGAATCTAATGAGGGGCATGGTGTCCGCTATCGTGGGATAGCGAAACTCTTCACTCCAATAGTCCGAAAATGCAGGCATGGTTACTACACCCATGAGAAGTAGGATGCCGAGAAACTTCTGAAGCTTTTCATGAGTTGTACCAATAGAAACTCCTAGCTGCCGTACAGAGTAGAGATTTGTTTCAGGTGTGATCATCCTGATGAGGTCTTCATCAAAATTTTTTATGAAGCATGTAAAGGGGGATGCCAAGGCATCTGGTTCCTCGAAGTCGTCTGGCATCTTGGTCGAGTTGTCGAGGTGCTCTTCCTTCCATTTGAACAGTGATAGCTTTCCCTTCTTCGCATTTGAGGAGGGCGTCAGTCGCGCGCTCACATCGTCAGTTTCCTCGCTACAGGAATCGCTGTCATCAGGAATTGAAGTAACGGTGTCGAGTACACTCGTCTTCCCAACAAACTGTTGGAATGTAGTCTGGGTCATTATCAGAGTCCGAAAAGCTGGCGTCTGATGAACCAATGTCGGACAAATTCCCACTTGCAGGAACCAAAGTAACATTTTCCTTTGGCCTTCTTCCGTAGAACCTTGATGCATTGAACTGCATGCCAGTAGACGTCGTAGCCTTCAGGAGCAAAAGACATACGTAACTATTATTGATTGCGTTAGAAAACTGAACGTGAATATTATTGATCGCTTAAGAAAAGCGAATGTTTCCCCTAAAAAGCACGTCCAGTATGGCGGCCACTGACGAGTCCCCAAACAGACGCTGTATCCCACGAGATACGTAGGGAAACGCTTGCACGTCAGACCCATCCACGGGTGGCTATTCACGTCCAAAATAGTACCAATCAGTTCTATGCCGCGTTGCCTGTACAAAAAGTGCATAAACCGGGAAGAAATAAATTTGTACAGCACTTTCAGAGACAATTTCGTACTGACCTGACAACCGCCGGCATTCAGGTCGGCCATGATGGCACTTGTGCTCTCTCAGAGCCCCTGGTGAACGAGATATGCTAACCAGGGAATTGGTTTCGGTTTCGGTTGGCTGCTTGGCTTTTGTATCTACGGGGATACACTGTCCAGCAGCGGGAACTTTATTGTCAGGGTGCTACAGTTGGCCCAAATATTTTGTATCCCGCTAGATACACTGTCCGTTAAAGTTAATTAAACATTAAAAACTGCTGAAAGACACGGGCAAGAACGAGCAGGTAGACGAAAAAGAGCGCTGTATTTATTTTTCGTTATTGTCCACGTCTTTTGCGCTGTTTTTAATGTTTAACCATGAAGTACTAACTAGCCTAAACGTCAACGTTAGTCAACTCAGTTTCCTGTCTAAACAATACCCATTTAACGTCGAATTCTTCCCTACCACAAAATTTCACGATGTCTGCGGACCGCTTTTTACAAAAGGTTCATCATCTAGAAGCTTTGCATTTAACTTCCCTAAAGCCATAACAAACGCCTTCGGCGTTTCTTTGAAGAAACGACGCGCAAAGTAGGCAAGAGCACGATCACTGAAAAACACGTGATCAACCTCATATTGCTTGCACCCTGTGATAAGGTTGAGAGAAACGTACGCTCTATCCAAGCGCGCATGGCTTGCACCTTCAAAGGGCATCTACTGAACACCTCGTCCGCTTGACGGGCAAAGTGCACCATCTTCTAACTCACTGCGATCGACCGTATTATTCAACAGCTCGTTTCTAGCATCTTTATGTTGTACCTCATTCACTCTTTCATGCCCTGTACACAACTAAAATCACCCCCACCCCAACCCCCCCCCCAAAAAAAAAGAACAAAAAAAATAAAGACGTTTACAATTTTTTGTAATGCCGAATCGGAGCACAGCTCTTGGGGAGGAGGAGGGGAGGCTACGCCTCTCCTCCCCCTCCGTACCTTCCCACCCCCTCCCCTGCTCCCCTTCCACTTAGCGGAAAATTTTCGCTATATTTCCCGCTAAAGTTAGCGAAAATTTTCCCGCTAAATTTAGCGGGGAAATGTTTCGGCTAAATTTAGCGGGGAATGTGTGCCGCTAAATTTAGCGTAAGCATTTCTCGCTAATTGTAGAGGTGACATTTTCCCGCTAAATTTAGTGGGTAAATTTTTCCCCTAAATTGATGCGTGAAGTCACGTGACGTGAAAATTCACGTGTGACGGCATCGGGGAAATGTCCCGCTAAATTTTGGGAAAAAAGTTCCCTCCAAATTTAGCGGAACAATTTTATCCCCGTGACGTCACGTGTGACGTCATCATGGGAAACGTCTCATCATGTAACGCGCGGTTACGCTGATGCCGACGTCGCTCAATCCGGAAACGGGCGCCTAAGAACTGCGCTCTAAAATAGGGAGTCAATCAGTTTAAACATACTTTTCAAGGTGCACAAAAAATATTTAACATTCCTCCGCCTTAGCTAAAGCGTACGTATACCCCCCCCCCCCCCCCCCCCGGAGCGCGCCAATATCGGCTATCCTTCGTTTTACCTTTATGTTGAGATGCAGCCGACGCCACGAGCTTATGGGACCCATCAGACAACATCAAAGTGCACCATCATGACGTTCGTCATGTTTCTGGACGTGTTTTATGATAGCTGAACCAGTCATAAACAAAAAAGGCCTAATGACTTGCTCTTTTGACACTTTGATTTGGTCTGTTAACTCGTAGCGTCGCCTGCGTCTGGATTTAAGCTGGAACAAAGTATCGAAACTCGCTTCTGCGGCATTTACACCACGTCCGAATGTACTACAACATGAAATTTATTAAAGTTATATATAGAGGGTGCTTATTTTAGTCTTTCCACGTCGTTTCTTAAAAATCTGTTAAGGCTACACTAATGCAGTATAATCACGTAAGTTATACGACCAAGGGGACAATATATATGGCGCTAATCGTCATGATAAGTTAAATAATTAACTAAACTTTGTATAATTTACTAAAGATAAACACATTGTCCAAATTTGACCCGTCCAGAGCGTCATCAAAAACCACTAAATCAGTAAATTTTGGAAACAATCGCCGCACATTAGGAAACGCCGTGGTGCGCTGAAGTTACCACTTGTGCAAAAGGGGCAAGACTGGCGGTGGAAAAACACGGAGGATAATTTCATCATCCGCGTTCATCATGCCAAATCATGAGACATCGACGCGTACCGAGTAGCAACGTCTCCAAGCGGGGATGGTTCCAGCCAGACTTGTGCTCGCTACTTGAAAAATGTGATGGATTACAATTACAAATTACCTAGCCTCCAATGTAATGGATTACCGTTACAGATTAATTTTGCTGAAAAGTAACGGATTACTTTACTAGTTACGTTACAAATTACGTTATCGTTACTTTTTCCGTACAGCTATCCGAAAAACAATAGAAACAATTTTAATATTTTTCAAAATTCTTCTGCAACTCTTCTTTTTATTTCTCAAACGCCCTTATTATGGTAGTCCTTGTAAAAATAAAATATTGTATTTAAGAGAAAGAGTGTAGGTTCACTCCGTTCACCTGTAAGCTGACAAGGCACCGAAAGCTGCAACCACACCCGCCATCCCGCTAGCTTACGGCCTCCGGATATGATCCCTGGAATTGTGCAGACAAAGCTAGCGGTGCGCATGCTCAGTGGCAGCGTCTACCTCCGCTACGAGATTCGGAGCTCAAGAAGGGATCTACGAAAGCTACCTTTTGACCCGGGTATTTCGCCTGTTATTCACAAGGAAAGAAAAACTTGGTTCTAGCGTTACAATGTATAGCCAATACAGAATGCAGGTGTCCCAGCTTACCTTATGTGTTTCCGTAGATTAGAGTTTGTTAATCTTGCTAATAACAATGATTTTTTTTGTTTTTCTTTGTTTTTTTGCAGGCAAACTATGCACTGAAACTCTAGGTTTTCATTCTCCTTATTGCCCTGAATTTTGAACATACCATTAAAAGGTGGCCATGCAGACGGCGGATGCACCATGACCGAACACTTGATCAGTCAGAGAAAAAATGCTGTTACATGTCATCGATCGTTCATCGGTTCTCACTGTAATACCAATATTCGTGAAGGCCAGGAGAGAGGGCATCACAGCGAGAAGCTGTGGCCATCGGTCTCACAGAACAATAGAGGATCACATTACTTTTACGCGTTCTCTCTCTCTCTCTCTCTCTCTCTGTCAGTACTGCTTAGATGGCCTAACCCACCGCCCCCTTTACGTTGACTGTAAAGTGAGGGGTGGACTTGAACATCATACCCGGACAAGTGAACCAAAAGAGGTATCGTCCGTACCCTCGATGACGATGCTCTTAGCCTCGCGCCGGGCGCTTTTCAGCCGTGCCTCAAGCGTGTGCTAAAGTAGCGCACATCAAAGGCAAAGATACTTCGACCCCCTCAGACGAGGCTACATTGTCTGTTACGCGAGTTGTGAACCCGCGAATCGAGGGGTTACGTACCCGCGTTTGATTTCTGTGCAGGTGGAGGGAGATGTCGAAGCAGTTGGAGAGGGTGAAACGGTGTAAAAGACAAAAACAAATAAGCGCAAAGAGCTTTCTCCTGCCCGGGGGAGAAAGAAGAAGCTACCGACGAGATCGGACGCGATTTTCTGAGCTCCCCGAACAAAATGACCAGCACCAAGCTGCCAACTTCGGGCTCATTATTCGGCCTTCCTAGAGGGGTTTTCTCACCAGGAGGACCAGAAGAAAGGCCCACTACTTCGAGCAACGTTGCAGCCGCCGATGTAAGCGGTCAGCCCGAAGCCATGGACACGAAGATTGCGAGCAACGCCGAAACCGCCCCTATCGAGACGGGACCGGCAAGTCTTGCCACTCCGACACTGAAAAAGCCAACAATGGAGTGCCCCGCCGTTGTATGCTTCGGTGAGCCCTCCACGATTCCAAACACGGCTTTTTCAGTTGAACAAGCTGTAAGGTCCCTTCTCGCGAGTATCCCGAGAGAGAACCTTTTAGACATATTCAAGGACATGCTTGGAGAAACCCATGAAATTGTGCCAACCAAAGCGAAGAAGAAGAAATCGGCTTCAAAGAAAGCTTCGATAAACCCTCTAGGTACAAAACAAACGCAAGAAGCGCCGGCCGCAGCCGGCACCACGTCCATACCAGACACAACGCCGCATGCAGTGGAGAACGAGCGCGCCAGTTCGATACCTGCGGGGACACTCGCACCACCACCGAACGCGGTCAGCGAGATGCCACCTACTACACGAGAGGAACCTGAGGACACGGTTGGTTGGACCCAGGTGACGTACAAGAAGAAAAGGAAACGGGTCCGAGGGGACCTGACACAGCAAACTTCCGAGGAAGCCAAGTCAACCCGGCGCTGGCAGTACGAGTATAAGATCCGTTTGACGCGTTCACAAATCTCAATCAAGCCCTTACTTCCACTACTCAAAATGCACCTCACGGGCACTCACATCTCCACGACCTTCACAATGCATCTCATAGAAAAGGCTAACACGATTTCGGTCCGCACAGATTCGAAAGAGTTAGCCGAGACTCTTGAGAAGATCACAGAGATCGGCACCGAAGAGAAAGGCAAGATACCCATACAAGTCTTCAGGACTTATGGGAATACACACAGCAAGGGTGTCATTTATGACATATATCCCAAGGAAGAGGACCCGCAAGACGACGTCCTCAATTCGGAAATTGAGTCAGAAAAGCCTCACGTGGTGGCCGCTCGAAGACTTGGCAAGTCAAACACGGCGGTCCTCACGTTCGACGGAGAGAAAACGCCTCGATCTGTTCTTTACGGCAAGAGGTACATGCGGGTATTCCAGTTCAAACCAAAAGCAGTAACCTGCGGGCACTGCCACCGTCTAGGACACAAGTTCGATATATGCCCGAATACGGCAGTGTGCCCTATATGCGGAACCGACCATCCAAGACCAACGGACCCGACCCAGGGACCTGGGTGTACCGACACTACACCCTACTGCCAGGGATGTAAAAGAAGGGCCACCTCGGAACCGACCGCAAATGCCCCACATGGCAGGAAACCAACAAAAGGATGCGGAAAGACATCAAGAGTTTCAGAGAACAGCACAAGCTGCAACAGCAACAAGAGATAGCAAATAGACCCGTCAAGACCCCAGTACCGCCCAGTGAGAACCTGTGGGCCAACAAGGTCAAGCAGGGTCTCTCGCCACCACCGTTACCATCGCCAACGGCAGAAGCACAAGAATTGCGCAACACGTGCAACTTCCTCAAGGCAGAGCTAAACAGGCTCAACACCATCGTCCAGTCTCTACAGGAGGAAAACAAGAAGTATAGAGAATATGCCAATCATCAACGGGCACTCGCAGCCCAATTCTTTATGGAAAAATGATTAAAGTACTCCAGTGGAACTGTCAGGGGCTTCGCAAACGGGCGGCGGAGCTTCGGATACGACTCCTGGACAAGCCCGATGAACGTCCTGACGTAATGCTACTTCAGGAAACTAACACGTCAAGCATCAACTTTAGCGGCTACACAGCCTACTCCAGCCCATCAATCACATCCAAACGCCCAGGCCACTCGGCTTCCCCACCAGGAAAAGCTATTGTCTACGCAAGGAGCGACTGGTATCAACACCAGGTCGACCTTACTCCATACTGTGATGAACAACAAGAAGTGGTTGCAGTTCGCGCAACGGTTCAGCATACGAACCACATTTTTGTGTCCATCTACTACAGACCGCTTAGAGACAAGACGCATACAAGAAACCACGGATGGATCGCTCACCTGCACGATGTATACCCCCGAGAGCAGAAGCACTACGGCGGAGACTTCAACCTCCAACACCAAACGTGGGGCTACGCACAGTCTTCGAACGGAGCGGAAGATCTAATAGGTGAGATGCAAACATTCCGTTTGCAATTGGCAAACAAGAAAGGAACCAAGACAAGACTGGGAGGAGCCGGACAGAAGGACACGACACCAGATCTATCATGGACGACAAATCAGTACATACAGCATCAAAAATGGAAGTGTCTCCTAGACCCATGGGGTAGCGATTACTTCCCCATAATCTTCGAGTTCTCGCCCACAAAGAAGGTCAAGAACATGACAAAGAAACGAGTGGCCAAGACCGTTCACTGGGACAGGTTCAGGGACGTCCTGAGGGAAGACAAATCCGAAGAGTCCAGCTTCGAGAGCCTCCTTAACAGCGCCCTGCAGGCAGCCACAATCAAGACAAACGTCGAAGAAGACGCTCCTAACCCTGATATTTTCCTTCTCAACCTCTGGGCCAAGCGACTGCAAGCGGTGCAGAAGTACCGAAAGGGGTACAAAACCCCACAAGGCAGGCGAGCCATTACTAGAGCGACGGTGGATGCAAAGGTGTACGCCCAAAAACTAGACTCACGCCGCTGGCTAGATTACAGCGCTTCACTTTCCGACAAGACCTCGATCACGAAGCTCTGGGCTACGAGTCGAGCCTTGCTCGGAAAAAGAAGACTAAAGGAGCGACGCAGACACTAGCTCTCAAACTGAACAAGTCTGAGGAACAGTTGGCAAGAATATCGGGAGATCTCTTCTTTCCTCAACCTGACCTAGCCGGCTGCGCCTCCCTTACTATCAAGAAATTCTGGCTCCCGATCACGAGATGGACCGTCTCTTTACCCGCGGAGAACTCGAGTGCGCCTTGAATCAAGGGAAGTTGCACACGGCACCGGGATCAGACAAAATCACCATGGCTATGCTACGAAACCTCCCAGACAACACGAAAGAACAACTCCTAGACCTGATCAACCAGATCTGGGAAACTGGCAAACTTCCCCAGCAGTGGAAGCATTCCCTCGTCATTCTGATTCCCAAGCCGGGCAAAGACAAAGGTGCACTCTCCAGCTACAGGCCAATCTCTCTAACGTCATGCACATGCAAGTTGATGGAACGAATGGTACTTGCAAGAATCGTATGGCATCTAGAATCTACGGACGCCTTCCACCCCGCCCAGACAGGGTTTCGACCGTGTCTCGGAACGCAAGAAAGCCTCGCCCTCATATCGGCTGACGTAATACGAAACATCAACCCCAACCGCGCAACCATCAGAACAATTGTGGCGATTGATGTTAAGAAAGCTTTTGACTCGGTCCCACACGCATCAGTCATCAACGAAGCCCGAAGACTCGGCATAGTCGGAAGGCCGCTGAACTTTGTCAAGAACTTCCTTGAAGGGAGAACGTTCTCGGTACGCTGCGGCTCGCACGACAGCGAACCGAGAGTGAACCGAGTAGGAGTCCCACAAGGCTCCGTGCTCTCGCCAACGCTCTTTAATATCGCGATGGCAGCCCTGCCTCACGAACTTGCAAAGATCCCCAACTTGGGCTTCACCGTGTACGCGGACGACGTCTCGATATGGACCAAGAACGACGACATTGCAAGACAGCAAGATACTCTACAAGCGGGCCTAGATACAATCGAAGCCCACCTATGCAGGGTAAAAATGCAAGCCTCTCCGGAGAAAACCAAATACACCGTAATCGCACCGAAAAGACACCGTCTCGCCAAGATCGCAGAACAACTAAACCTCGTTCTTGCAGGCAAGCGAATCGAGCCATCCACGTCTGTCAAGATATTAGGGATCACTATCGAGGAGACCGGCAAGGCAGACATCTGGCTCCAGGACACACTAAAACATTGCAACTCTGCCCTTAATGCCATTCGGCGCATCTGTAGCGCAAGGGGTGGAGCGACAGAAGAAATTGCCAGAAGAATGGTCAAAGCTTTAGTAGTTTCGCGTGTCTGCTGGGGCTCGCTACGGGGCTCGGCACTACTGGCTGACCAAGGCGCAATGGCAGAAGCTCGAAGCTTTGAACAACCAAGCGAAAAGAATAATCACAGGCCTGCCCAAGTTCTGCCCCCTGGGCAAGCTGAACGAACACGCTCAGATTAACTCCCTACACGAAATCGTTGTTGCCCGCACGGTCGCACACGGGGAGAGACTTAAGCACACACGACAGGGAGAAGGATCCTGGAACTCTTACTGAGATGTACCGGAGACCTACCCAAGCTACCACAGGAACTCCCGCCATGGGAAGATCATGCAGAAATCACTGACAACAAACCAAGCACGCGGAAGGGCGACAAAAAGCAACAAGACCGCCTCGCTAGGGCACACATCAAGATGACGGAGGCGTGGGAAGAAGGAACGAACGGAATCGTGGCTGCATACACGGACACTGCTTCGATAGACGGCCCAGTCACTCTAAAGACTGCGGCTGTTATCTTTCCAACACTAGGCACAAGCGCAACCAAGAACCTTCCAGCCCGCACCTCGGTGAAAGGGGAGAACTAGCAGCAGTCCGCCTTGCCCTCGAGACGGCCCTTGCATTACCTGAACCACCACCAGAGCATCTCCGGATATTTACGGACTCTCAGGAAGTGGTAAAAGAATGCAGAAAATCAAGAAGCCCTAGCGTAGAAGTGCGTAATATCAAGAAACTCGCCTCACTGCTACTAGCAAGAGGCACGACTACGAGAATAGCCTGGGTTCCAGCGCACGCAGGAATACCCGGCAACGAAGAGGTGCATCGACTCGCCCGCGCGTCCCTTCTCGCTCCCCGTGACCGAGACGATACACCTTCATTGCAAGACCACGACCACGGCTACGCTCCCGTCCGCGATCGGGCACCGGCTAGTCGAGCACGAGAGGAAGATTGCAACGATGGAGGGTACGATCCAGGAGAGGAACGTGCCCAAATCAGGCAAGAATACCAATCAACACTCTGGGAGAAACTTCCCCAACACCAAACCCTCCTCTGCCAACAGGGTTTGGAAGAAGGGCCAAGGTCCTCCTGACCAGGATCAGAACAGACACAACATTAACACCAGCGCGCATAGCATCTTGGAGCCGCGGGAAGAGATCCGGCACCTGCACTAAGTGCAATATGGGCGCCAAGGCGGACACTTTTCACTTGTTGTGGGAATGCCCCAAAGACAAGGCCACCAGGTCGAAGCATCGACCGAGTAACATCGCTTCTCTGGAAGGTTGGACACACCCGCCAGGCGAAGAGGACAACAAGAGAAGCATCCTCCGAAGTCTCATAGATTTCATCTACGAGGCGAAGCTGGATATCTTCATTTAGCCTAGTTTTCATCCTTTCTTTTTTTGCCAGCGTCCAGACCTCGCTGCCGCCGACGCACTCCCCCTTCCCTTACCCTTATTTTATGGCCAATAAACGCTTTCTGAACTGAACCTGCCCGGGAGAAGAAGAAAAACACGACGAAAGGCGGCGGAGCGCCTACTCGGCGTTGTCTTACTTCATATTTGTCTTTCCTATATTTGTACATGCCTTGCCCATTTTTCTTGGGGTCTTAGTGAACGGTCATACAAAAAGTCGTGTTTTCTTTTTGGCTATTCGTTCTTTCCTGATGTTTTCTATTCTGTTGAACTTGCTCACTTTATGCTGCTGAATGTTCTGCTCGTATTGCTCCAGTTACTTACTGTATTATACTCAATTTCTTAAAAAAGTAACGAGTAATTAAAGTAATCTGTTACCAATATTTTGTGACAAAATTACATTACAAATTACTTCCGAAAAAAAGTAACGTGTCAATTACAAAATTACTTGAAAAAGTAAGAGATTACAAGTAATCCGTTACTTGTAACGGATTACTTTTCAAGTCTGGTTCCAGTGTTGCGGAATGGCCACCCCTATTCCATTCCAATTCCATTCCGGGGAATTTGAGTTTCTGACAATTTCATTCCTTTCAAATTCTCGGAATGAAGACACTAGGCTCTTTCCCAATCTTGGAATGGATGAACTCCGCCATTTCATTCCTCGAATTCCAAAATGTAAAAAAATGGCCATTAACAACCACAATGTATTACTAAAAAAAACAAAAAACAAAAATGCAGCACAAAGTTGCTTACGTGATCAAACGTGGAGACGAGTGCAAAAGTATGCAAAAGCCTCCTCAAAGCACTCATTGTGGTAAGCCCAATGGTGGTCGCACAAAGCGCTTTTCGCAACCTCTTGTCACTGGAGACATCGATCGCGCGGTCAAGCGTAAAAGGCTTGCGAGTCCCAACAGGCGTCAAAAATTAGAACCATTCGCATTCATTTCATTCTGAGGGTGACCATACTTTATTCTGACACGAACCAGATCAAGAAAAAAAACAGCGTTACGCCTTGCTTCATTTGTTTTGTGGTCTCTGTCAACGTCACTATAGTCAGTGACAAAATGAGGACAGCAGTGCTCGCGTCTTTCAAACGCCCGGCCTCTAGCACGCGCTCTATGCCTTCCGCCTCGCTTAGGTCGCGATTGTGAATAAATCGATTTATACGCGGGACCCTCGCATCAACCTCATTCAAGAACGCCGCCATATTGGGTCAGCGACGTCACCCGCCCAGCGCGCGGCGTCCCCTTGCACGCACTCGCAGACTTCAGCTTCAGCTTTCACGTTTACCGTCGGCGTTTCGAGCACGCGGTTTTGAGACGATGACGTTTACGGCAATCGCTCGCTTCGTCGGAGTATTCGACGGTGATCGCGGTATCGATAAGAGTAATTGTTGTTAAGAGATGTTGGAAGCTGCCCATTTTGACTTTGACCCGTTCGCGACCAGCGGCGACCACGAGATCGTCACGGAGGAACTCGGCGTCGTACGCGACGATCTTGCACGGGCATACAGTTTGAATGGTCAAAGAACAAGGAGACGAGAGCAATAGTTTACGTGGAGTACCCGACGTAGCGTGAGTGTGTTTGATCGTACCTTGACGAGGCGAGCTTGGGCGAGCGTGGCGCCCTTATACTGATAAGGTTCAACTAAATATGATGATCACGGGGTTTATGGGCGCCATGGTGTGACTAGAGCGGTGTTGCCTGGTCGGCAAACGAAAGTTATCAAACATTCGTAAACGGTATATTGCAATTACAAGAGCTCTAAAAATCGCGGAACTTGGTGTATATAGTAAGCAGCGTGCGGGCATCCATTTCAGGAATAATCTACCCTTTACTTTTTGTGTCCCAAACCATTTCAGACGCTAACCCAGCTTATGATTGCATTCGTATTCTAATTACCTAGCGATGTAGTCTCGTGATACCAATTCAAGCTCGTTCCTTCGGCATTTTCAACGCAAAAAACGCTATACTAGGAAATTAGCCATTCTTACAGCCTGCCGCTGTGCTGTCTATGAAGATTATATAAAATATTTTATTATTATTAATATTTATATTAGACCAAGCTCTTGCAGAGCTTTGCAACGTGATCCGACATCGATGTTCACCGCGGTCGCGTTGCTGTTGGAGATGTGGAGAGCCTTGCTTTCTTCCGCTTGAAATTTTGGCCACTCGATGTCCCAAATCTTACCTGGATGTCTGAAAGTGAAGGAATAAGAGATGAGTTGGATGGTGTACAGGAGTTTGAATAGCAATATTCTACATCACTACCGAACTTGCTTCAGTTTGTTCAGCACTGCGCGGTTTCACGACACCAAGCGCATCTCAAAGACCGTGTTCTAATAGACCAATCTCACCAACCCATTTCCTTACAACTCCGCTGCCGCAATGCATCGAGGGAACTTCGGTTTTTCTGCACGTCGGTCAGGCTCACTGGAGCTCTGCGCGCGCAGAGCACGAGATGGCACGAGCCGTCTCGTGCACTGCCGCCTCCATCCTACAAACTAAAGTTATGGCGGCGTCACGCATGTGTGGATCGCTTAGTGAGATTGGCGCATCAATTAAACCAGTCTGGCGCATTAATTAATGCAGTTGCACGACTAGCACATCAATTAATCCAATATAAAAATCACCGTCCAAAAATTCCGTCTGCGTAAATTCCGTTGTAAGTTGCGCCATCTTAGAAATCCCCGGTTCTCAAAAACCACGCACGCCCCATTAGGACCAACCGTCCCGTTTGGACCGAGGCACCAGTGATGGAAGTTTTGCGCCATTTTGCTCCAAATTGCGCCATCACCGAAAGTGTGCTACATCTTGCTCCAAATGGCTATTTTTTACTAAGAATTGCGCCTTACCTGCGCCGAGGTGGGCTTGAACAAAGCAAAAAAACAATGAAGGAAACGAAGGTGATGCAAATATGTATTCGCAGCGTCTCTACCCACCATATAGTGTTTCGTCTTTGGTCAGAACACAGTCCCAGTCGAAGGCTCACGCACACACTCTAGAAGCTGAAGTCTAGGGCCCTTAGCAGCCATTGGTTGGTTTAGCCAGTGAAATAGCCCGTGCAGATAACTGGCACGAGCTATGATGTCGCGCTTTTAACGCTGCGTGATTGACCCTATCGACTCATGGCGTCGCCTGCGCTTTGACTTAAGATGAAACCAAGGATAGAGATTGCTCTCACCCGTGCTGGCCCCGTCATCGTCTGAATTTCCAGATGATGTCGGCGATGTCAGGAGCTAACAGTCGCGAGAGAAATTTTAAAATGGTGGGATGGCGGCTACTGTAATACGACGGACCCAGGGACTTTTACTCCTGCTGATATCACTTGATTATCCTGTCCTCCGTATGCCTCCATGGTGTGGCTACAGCATACCGTGGCACTTTCACCGCTCGCTTCAACCTTCATGGAGTGAAGCAGCGGTTGACATGGGGGAATGCATGAGTTAGCGCGATTGGCTTGGAAATAACGGTCAGTCAGACCAGAACGCAGTTCAACTAGTCTATTCAAGTTACTCTAATTTTACTTTTCTGAGTAGTCTAGTAACTTTCTATTACATTTTTATTTCGGTTATTAGTGGTTTAATTACTTTGTCCGAGTAACTTCTACTTCAATTACAAATTACTTTTGGATTTTAGTGGTAGGTTTGCTTATTCAGAACCATTCCTGCACAAAAAGGAGGTACGATGATGGAAGATCAGCTGATATTTACCAAGGGGGAAGCATGTGGCATAGGCAGGGGTAGGGAGGGGGGGGAGCTAGTGGTTTAGGGCGTCCAAAACCTCCTATAATTTTCACGAGCCCCCTACTGCAACAACCCTGCTTCGTGGTGCGGGGAGCGGACAGACACGTTGCGAGCGAGGCCTCGTAACTGCGGGATAGTCGCCGAAGACTTCCGTTTCTTTGTGTCCCGAAGCTCAAGGAGACGACGTATTTGAAGAAAGGGCTTGTCCCGGCTTCTTCCCATCGTAGGAAGTCTCGCCCATTACATGAGGTGTACACACTGCATCCTCACTCAAAGGAGGCAACAAAATACAGCACCGGCTGTTGCTCCCGTCGTTTGTGCTGCACTTGAAGATTGGCGTGCTAAAGGGCAAGGCAAAGATGACCCCTACGCGTTGCCTTTTTTCCAAAATCTCGAAATATGGAGGTCTTCCAAGATCCAAAGATGGCTCGAAAAACCCTAGCAATTCCCCAAACGTATTTATGTAACAAATATTAAAAAGTGTCGGTAAGTACTTTAGGTACATGGTACTTAGAGTACTACTTCGAACATGCCTAAAAGCTTGTACTTTACTTGAAGTACATTCTCTGAGCATGTACTTGTACTTTACTAAAGTGTTATGGTACTTTCCGCGGAAAGTACCACCTGGACACTTTTCTGAGTGAAGTAATGGCAACTATAAAATCGATACGAAGAATGCATTATAAATTCATTTTATTTACTGTAGTTCGTCAGCGAGAGTAAAACAACTACTCTGTGGCAACTTGTATTTATCCAATATTTGCCATCATTTCCTAAAAAGAACTAATGCACCTCCGATTACCCGTGGAACAATGCATAAATGTTTAAGAAAAAAACATAGGGGAAGAAAAGGCATCACGAATGAGTGTGCTAAAAACTTCTTTACATTAAAAACACATTGCATTTATAGTATTTTATTTCAAGTACATTGCACCTGGTGTACTTACTACTTTACTTGACTTCGGCGCAATATGGCCTAAGTTGCTCTTGCGCCATAAATCCCCGATTCTCATCTCTACTTTACTTGAATTACATAGCATCTTGTTTACTTTGTACTTTAAGTACTTCTTAGATTTACTTTACGCAACACTATAAACAACCAAACACCGTCTGCAAAATCAAGCTCGGGCAGTGCTAGACCTCGAAGTAGAAATGATACATCCGCAGTACATCATTGACCAAAATACAACAAAGTACAGAACAATTAGGTACGCAGCAGAGAACCAACTATTAACGCATTTCTGTGAAAGCACATGCCACTTTATATTTGGCTAGCAGAATTCCGAATTTCGCTTACGGATGAAAACCTATGTACTTTCTCGTTACTATAAGAAATATAAAAGTAACTTCTAAAGTAATTCGCTACTTTTTGCGGCAGTTATTAATTTACTCAATTACTTTCCATTTGAGTAATTTCTACTCTACTCAAATTATTTTTGAGGCCAATACTCAGTAACTTAACTTAATTACTCTTTTTGAGTAACTTGTAGGTGTCTTTTCTGAGCACAATTAGAGGTTTACCGTCTTTGGCCTTGACTGAAGGTTGACTTTTATTATTAAAAGGATGTGCCAAGAAAGGAAACCAAAGGCGGGTCTCTATTTTAATAAATACGGTAGTCAAGGTCATTCCCGTGGGCTGTGCAACACTAGAGCGCACGACACTTGAGCGCCGACATTAGAGCGCCGACAGTAGAGCGCCACGACGTTAGCGCGCGCGACACTAGAGCGCCGCGACGTTAGAGCGCGCGACACTAGAGCACCGCGACGTTAGAGCGCGCGACTCGAGAGCGTGACGACGTTACCGCGCGCGACTCAAAAGCGGTGCGACGTTAGCGCACGTGACTCGAGAGCGCAGCGACATTAGCTCGCGTGTCCATAGACTCCAGAGCGCGCGTCACGAGAGCGCACACTCAGTCCAGCGCGAGTGGCCCGACTGTACCGACCACTTGTTCGCGCATCGCGTGTTTTATATGTAAAATTGACAGGGATTTATGCCGCGGAATTTAGCAGTGACATTGCGAAATGAGTCGACAAAATGTTTGCGTGTGACAAACCAAAAAGCTAACAGAAAAAAAAAAGAATATCTGTAATGTGCATTTTTGCAGAAAAAAAAACCAAAACATTGCAGCTGACCTAGCCTAGGTCAGCTGCAATGTTTTCTTCTCTAATTTGTTTAACTTTTTTCTAACGTTTTTTAAATCAAACAACTAATGAAGGCTTCATTAGTTATTCGATTTTGTATATAACAGATTTGCAGGGGAGGTTTTCTTGCATCCGTCAAAAAGCTGGAAAGATTTGCATCCGATAACATTGCGCTGAGCTTTCCTTCGATGAGTTTTTTACTGATTCTTCTAGCGGTGATCTTTCATCATACGGACATGGACGTCAAAATACCATTTAAACTTATGCGAGGGACGTCTAGATAATTACCAAATAGATCGGACCGCAAATGCCTGTCAAGAATGCACCAAATATAGCAAAAAGTAAACTATTTATAGTATATCCGCAGCACCGCAGCACTGTGAAGAAATCTTATCGACTCGCCGCTCCAATCAACTGCAACCTTTCCCGGTACATGCACCAGGCCACTCCCTGCACCCTTTTCTGTCCGATGTCAGGAAACAGTTGGTTAAAAGAGTCGTGCCCATTTTGTTTGTTGTCCCTGTTTTTATTGAAGGACGCACGTGGATCGATCAAAAATCGCCCAGTGCTGACAATCCGATAAGTTGGCACAATTTTGTTCGGTTCTGTGGATTGCCAGGTTTTATCACACATGTTCCGTTGTTTGCTCAAGCGGGGTTGCGCTCTCTTGTCGCGCGCTCAGCTGGATTGTGCGCTCTCGTGTCCGCGCCTCAGACGCTGGTCGGCGCGCTCGTGTCGCGCGCGTCTCGACCGGTCATGCGCATCTCGTGTCGTGCGCTCTGGTGTCCGGCGCGCTACGGTCGCCAGCACGCTCGTGTCGCGCGCTCTAACGTCCTGGCGCTCTGGTGTCCACGCGCTCCAAGGCGCTCGCCGTTCCCGGTGCAGCAGTCAATCGAAAGGGCAGCAAGCTTCGATTCAGCTCTGGTTCGAACGCCGCTAAAGCGCCGGCCATTTTCCAAAACACCTTTGGCCTGTGCTTTACTTTGCTTTTATTGTGTTACTTTGTTTCTATTCGATTTTAGCATTGACTTGTGCACCAAAGTGAAGACCTTTGGGTTGTTTTCGGGCACATAAAAATAAAGATAAATAAAGCACAAATGCACTGCACGAAGCAATCTAAACTTTTCGTCAAAGGTGTATTTCACAGGTTCGTTTTTCTTGTAAAATTACAAAGCGTAGCACCCTTTCAGTTAGAAATAGGGCCGAAAGATTACCAGCGTCAACGGCGGACGGCGGCGCAGACGACCGAGTCGAGTAGCGGGGCGCGCTTGGCGCACGTATTGATAGATGGCGTCGGGAGAAACGTCGGAAGCAGCGTCGGGAGGTGTAGCCGAACAGCAAAAGAAAGTAGACGACACGAAACGAAATCTGTCGTCAGCAAGATCGCCGTCGATATGCAACCGCGTTTCTTTTTTGTTTTGTTTTTATTTTAAAGTTTTGCTTTTATTGTCCGCATTTATATTTAAAGCAAAGATAGACTACCAAAATATTTTCTTTATTTTTGGTAAATCACGGTCGTCGTGAGCCGTCTCCGTAAGGAGGTAGCGCCATCTATCAATACGTGCGCCAAACGCTCCCCGCCACTCGACTCGGTCGTCTGCGTCGCCGTCCGCCGTTGACCCTGGTAATATTTTCGGCCTTATTTCTAACAGAAAGGGCGCTACTCTTTGCAATTTTAAAAGAGAAAACGGACCTGTGAAATACACTTTTGACGAAAAGTTTAGATTGCTTCGTGCAGTCGTCGATCTTTACGGTCCATTTTAAATCGAGCCTGGTGACTTTGGACGCTTTATACTTACCCTGTCTTGGCAAACTCGGTCCAGGCGGTCATCATGACACGGCTGAAATCGGCGTCGAGGATACAGCCCCCTTCCATGAAGGGAATCCCGAACACGTACGCCAGCTCGTCCCCGTGCGTCGTGTCGAACCAGGATTGCCTTTGACTGCACCGAGGCCCCCGACTGATCTTGTAGTAGTAGACGCCCGGCCCGGTGCCGTTGAGCGCCGTTGCATTGGCCAGCTTGCGAGCAGTGCCCAGAGTCGTGCAGACAATGTGCGAGTCCCCCTCATTTCGGCTAACCCGCGTCTTAAGCCATCGTAATCGAAGTCTCCGAGATGTCCCATGTACTCTTCTTGGAGCCTTTGCAGTGTAGATAGATCCGACGCGGAGAATATCTCGCCTACGAAGTAGTTCATGTCCGCCTTGTTAATCTTCCGTGCAGGCTGCGTCATCGAGAAGGAGTCCCTGAAGTCTTGATATATGAAAAATGCGCCTTCGTTGTCGAGATGACCCAAGAGCATGTCCTTGTCTCCGGGAAACTCCGCCTGTCGCGGCTCCACAGGCATAAACGAGTCCCCGTATACTGGCAGGAAAAACGCCGCCGCTCCTTTCGTAAATAACCTTTCGGCAACAGTCAGGAGTGTGGCGTTCGCGTTCTGAAGGCAACTGATTGAAGCTGCGCTTAATGCTTGCGTCGCATTACCGCCATCCGAGCAGCCAAGAAACTCGGCAAAGTCGTGCGCTCTTCCCAGCATTGAGGCTGAACTCGCCACTATTTCTTTCTGGTCAACTCCTCCGCTATGCATGATGGCCCTGTGTACCATGGACTGAGTAATTGGCGACAGCAGGTGAAACTGAACAGACCACGCTCCTGCACTTTGTCCAAACAGTGTCATCAGCTTTGGATCTCCCCGAAGCGTTCAATGTTGTCGCTAATCCAGGCGAGCGCCAGTGCTTGGTCGTGCAGCCCCTGGTTGCCTTGCACATCATCGGTTCCACCATAGAGAAATCCAAATGCACCGAGTCTGTAGTTGATCGAGACCACGACCACGTCCCCGTATGTGGATAGGATTGAACCGTCATAGAGAGGTAGGCTAGCCGAGCCCACGATAAGCCCGCCCCCGTAGATCCATACCATGACGTGTCGCTTCTTAGACGTATTCTGTTCGGGAGCCCATATGTTCAGGTATAGGCAGTCCTCACTCTCGGGCATATCTGAAACGCAAAAGGATTGCATTATTAGTTGCAGTGATAATGTATAAAAATAAGGAGAAATGCAGTTAAAAGGAAACTGAAGAGGATCTTGAAAAGAACGATATAGAGGTGAGTTCTTGTGTATTTTTTTCCTGTGAATTTGAATATCGCAAGTATTTGACCCGAACGTATCACTGGACGCGAGAAAAACCGAAAAACTAACCGCCGGGTCTAACGTCGTACCCAGAGGTTTCAACTGCTTTGTGCGTGCCGCTTTTGAGGGAACATGTGCAGCGCTTTTGACTGCTCGGGTAAGGCTTGCGGAAAGCGCGGGAATGTTGAGACCTCCACAGACGCCACGATTCCGTCCCTTCACTGAACGTGGCGGGAAGGAGGCGGGGCTTCAGCACTATTTTCAAAGCGCTGTTGTGACTACTCGGCACATCAATCTGAAATATAACTTTGATGTTCATGATCCTGAAGGCGATATAAAGAAGATTTAAGTGTTTTACCTCATACATAACTGCTTCAGTTTCCCTTCAAGAGTAGTAATACAGTCGCTTACACACTCTTTTCGAATCGGCAACTTTCTTTGAAAGATCGAAAGAAGAAGCAGCAGCGGACTTTAAGGGGAGGGAAAAGGGGAGGGAGTCATGAAGGGCAAAGTGCATATTGCAGCTACGTTTTGGAGCACCTGAAAATAAAACTGAAATTATTTGCATTTCAGAATTCAGTCTTCTCTCGGTAATATGGACACCTTCGTTTCCAAGAAACATCATTCATATAGTGTAAGTCGTCCATAATAACAAGACAAAAATGCATTTATTTACGCAGTTCATCCTCGAACAATTCGTTTCAGTAACGGGGTATTTATATTAACCTGTTCCGTGTTAACGAGACACGGCTGTAGTGGTATCGGGACTGGCCGTGCAAATTTAGTTATCTTAGCTCCCTCTTTTTCTCCGGTACGGACGAGAACCCTGTTAAGTGGAGGGGCAGGCTGGCTTTCTTTCACGGCGACAGTTGCTATTGGCAAGGTTTCGCAGCGGATTCCGGGGTGTCTTTCGTGCAGGGCACCGTTATTGGATCGACTCATGGGGGATTTCTTTGGTGGATCTGGAGCGGTTTTAGGGCACTTTATTTTTTTGCTAGTATATTCTTTAGCGTGAGAGCGTGCGCTCGCATCCACCACAGTAAAGGTGAGAGCGTGTAGCGCTCTTGAATCGCTCGGGGGAAAAGGAGGTGACATTCGCAGTTGCTATAGCGACGCCGGCTACTTTTCTTAACTTGATAATAATCAGTGTTAACTCACTTAAATTCACACTTGTCACCTAAGCGAAGCACTGCACTAGACACCCCACAATACACTCCGAAGTATATAAGTGCACTATATTAGAGTGCAACAATCACCCAAACGCAAGTACATTAGGTACTCCAAATTTATCATTGGTTACGGAACTGCTCACGGATGCACATACAAACGTGGAGAATTCGCTCCGTGTTTGTTTGTAGGCGACGCTTGAGTCCTTTTAACCTTCTATAACCTACTCGACGTATCTGAAGGCTTCTGATGTGTTTGTCTTACAAGTCGCGTAAAATGCGCCAATGCAGAGGGCCGTTGCCTCGTGTGGCCCTTGGAAGCAAATGGCGACACAGCGAAGTCATGAGTGGTTTTTGGAGAGAGGGAGAGAGAGAGAGGGAATGAACTATATTTTGTAGAAGGCTTTCGTCCCTTTTTGGACGGCCCGTCCGGTTCAAGTTTCGCGGATGGATTCACCGAAAGGTCCGGAGTGGTCGACAAGTGCCTGTAGGGCGGGTGGGTCCAGACATGTACGTAACGCGTTACTTCTACCTAGTTAGCTTTTTGGATAACAAATACCCTATTTAGTTACTTTTTTAGAAAAGGAATAAGTAACGTACTTAGGGACTTTTAACACCAAGTAACGGTATTTGGTTAAATTTGAAGAGTACAACACCGTTTAAACTGCCTCGTTTTAATTCTAACCTGAGTATACGTCTATTGCGACAAAGACGGGTGGGCAACCAGAAAAACAACCAAACAATATGACAGTATGGCAACGGTTATCGCTGAACACGTCAGTCGAATTGTACAGCTGGGAATGTCCTTCACCCAACGAACACTATGATGTTCGTTGGTTGAACCTTCTAGAATCGTGTACATGCCGAATGTAAACTCGAAGGTTGCCAACACGGGAAGGCACAAAGACAGTGTCAACTTGTAACTTTAGGAGCAGAGAGGACGAAAGAGAGATGGGTAATCGCAGATTCATCAGCTCTTCCTGAAGCACAGCACTGCCGTTCCTTCGAGCGCGTCAGTAGAACGGCTTTTCAGCGTCGTCGGAGATGTATTCACTAGGAAGCGGGAAAGCATAAGCCGATGAAAGCTTCGAGAGATAGCTACTGCTTAAGTGCTACTACTACTGAAAAGAAAGGAAGAAACAATGAAACAAAAGCAGTTGTGTATTTGGTCGTTAACGTAACGAGAAAAGTAACTCGTTTCTTTGGAGGTAACGAAATGCGTCCCTTTTGAAAATCTGTAACGAGTAACGTATTTAGTTACTTTTTGAGCTAGTAATGAGTAACTGTATTGAGTTTCTTCTTTGGGAAGCGTGTACATGTCTGGGTAGGTCTGTGCCCGCAGGTGGATCCAGCCATTCCTCCCCGGAAAGGATGTGAAAGATAGATGGGGGAGGGTGGCTTACAGGATCAGTGTGTGTGAGGAATGGATGGGTAATCTCCGCATGCGGGGCAGGCGGGGCATCGCGTGGTTTGTAAATGTGGGGAAAGGTGTGGTGTGATGGCAGGAAGTTTGTCCGGGGTCGTCTGACGAGAGAGGCTTGCTCTCTCGACATGGTCTTGGAAGGGCGGGTGAGGGGGGAGGCGGACGAGAGGAGAGGGGAGGGGAGGGTACGGTACGGGTACGCACGTAGATGGTCCGCTTTGCTGTCGCTGCTGAGTGAATGGTCGGCCATGACGTGGCGGGGCCGGCGGAGTTCTCGCGGATGGAACAGTTGGCTGTTTCCTTTCCATCCGCGCCTTAGCGGTCAGGTGTCCATACAAGGCCGAATTTCGTGTCGGGGTGCCGGACTTTTACACGACGAACTAGGTTAGCCATGATAGGGGTCAGAATATCCTTCCTATAATTTCGTAGGGTACGCTGCGCGTCAATGAATATGAACGTGGGATGGGGGTTGGGGCGTTCGGTTGCTTGCTCCATGGCTTTGGCGATGGCGTATTCTTCCAAATCATTAATCGTGGGGGTTCTGTGAAGGTTTCGGAATGATGTAACTTAGTGTGTGTGTTGACGACGCCGATTTTGCCGTGTGTGACTTGATCGGTGGCGTCCGTAAAATATCAATCGTGCTCCTTCTCCCGCAGTATTAGTTCTTTGAACGCTTTGCCGCGGACATTTCGACTCTCGGAGTTAAGGTCGGTTCAGACACTTGCAGCGTGAGTGCGTTTGACTGCGCTGCGGCGAGAACCGAAGCGAGTCACCGGCACATCTGTGCTTCGTACGAAGCGTGGAATCCAATTCATGGAATCTTCTTGGCACGCGATATAAGCAGCAGGGATGTCCTGCGTCTCGCTGCCGCAACGCAGTCAAACGCAGTCAAACGCAACTGTGTGAACCGGGCTTTACGGTCAGGGGGCATGTTCTTCGGTGGTGGTTCCACTGTAACGTTTGGGTTAAAGCTTTTTATTGTGGTGGAGGAAGCGAAAGGCGGTACAGCACTCGCTCGTGGCACGTGTCTCGCGCATTCGCACACCAGTGGTTATTGGCACTCGTAAAGCACAAGTCGCACAAGAGCGACAAACGGAAACAACCGACACCGACAAGCCTCAAACACGCGCAGCATGCACGCGATTGTACCTTTAGCAGGCTTGCAGTTTTCGTGCTCGCGCCATAATCACGAGTGATCACAAGTCTGCCAGGATACTTTCGCGTGCATGCTGCACGTGCTTGAAGCTTGTCGGTGTCGGTTGTTTCTTGGTATATATATATATATATATTTTTCCAGTTTCCTGCTTTAACGTAAGAGTGCGTCGCTTCTTCTTTTTTTTTCCAAAACTTTTTACTTTGTTTTTAATATAAGGCAAATATAACCGGGCAAGAAGAACTGCGCGGTTCACATGAACCAGACAGCGTTCATTCATATCACCTACCATGTAGGGCCCATACTGGCAGAAGCACTCACTGCATTTTTTCGCTGAGGCCAGAGCTGGAATTTTATATCGTTGTTTCGGTACTGATCGTATTGAAGGCACTGTAGTTGAAGAAATTTTTCCACGAGTAAAATTAGAAAGGACGCCGTTTCATCGCTGTGGCCCTTCAAATTTGTATTCTTCAGTGGCAGAGTGGCCAGACGCTAAATCGAGCGTCACGTGCGCTGCCTGGTGGTGTACTTATTTAGGTTGGAGTGCAGCGAAAGCTATGGGCGCAAGGTCACAACCTTGATGGGTGCTGGACATGTTTGGTAGCACGTGGAGCGAAAGCAGCAACCAAAGCTAAGAGCTCGGACTTGCAGTCCTCACTTCGATCAACGGTTACCATGGGATTTCGAGCCAGGGCTGCGGACTAACCGCGGACTTGCGGATTTCTCCGTAATGATGTCAAGGTAACGTGACACGCACATTTCTCTGGTCCGCCGACCTGGTTCCCTTAATTTGTCCGCCGTGTGAATACACCTTTAGGAGTCCTGGGGGCCGTCGGTGGTGCGAGGTACTTGCCTGTCCAAAAACAATGCTAGTTCTTTTCGGTTGAATCACGGCAGCGTTCCGCGTAAAACCGACGCTACCCGTAGCGTCCTGGAGTCCTCATTAAGCCTTATAGAGCTCGATTCGCTCGATTCGGAGCCGCCATGTTGCTACGCAGGCGAGGGAGGAACTTTGCTCCCCCGTTTGCAGGGACGAACATGCTCTGTTTCTAAAGGAAAATAAGGGACAAGATCGTTCCTCCCTCTATGGAGGAATTCAAATACATTTGTTTAAAGAGTACAGGCCACATGGCCGCCTGTTCTGGCTCCAAGTTGAGGGGATAAACGCATCTCATATTTCTCGAATTTTTTTGGCAACTGTCAGTAGAGAGTTTTAGTAGATCGTTCCCATGACTCCTAAAACAATACCTGATACTCCGCCACCGCCTGCCTTGCGCATGCATAGTATTGTTATCGGGGCTATCGGAGGTATCGGAACGATCTACTAAAACTCTCTATTGACAAGAAAGAAAAACTAAGGCAAACTTATTCGGTTTTTAAAGTTAAGGAGTGATTCCAAGTCGCATTTAGCGAAAGTATAAAAATCTTTCACGCCTCCTTTATGCACTGTGACCCTGGCTCTACTTTTATGTCTATGTCACAGTGCCCTCTGTTCTCTGTAATGCCTTCGGGACCTCTGATAAAAATAAATGAAATGAAATGTAAGTGTCCATGTTCCGACTCCAATGTCCCGCTCTAATCTTACGTACCGTACGGAAATCCGATGAGATTCTCCGCGTCCACAGCCGTGGTCTGCATACACGTGGGTGGCGTTCGCGTGGCGTCCAAGACTCCTTCCCAGGGCTCCACGGGCACGGGCTTGCGAAAACGTAGTTCTCCGACCGGCGCCTTGGCGTACGGAATGCCCGTGAACGACTGCACCCGTTGGAAGGAGAGCACAGTACGTCGAACTCCCCGCACGCTTCCCGTCCCGGTGGACACGACAACGCAGTCCGAGCAGGCTGCGCGAATCGTGGAGGAATGAAACATCGAGGAAACAATGAGAAGAGTCAGGCATCTTTCCATATTGAGCGAAATGAACTGAGTGAAAAGCTCGTTTCAGAGGTGTGTGTTGCGTACATCCCCATCCAGCTCGAAACGAGCCCCGCCCCCTTGTTTGCCCTCGGAATGTATTTTTCGTTTGCACGTGGCGTGTCGAAATTTGTCCGTGAAGAGAACCGGCCTTACGTTGTTTCCGGTGGCCATCGATTGGGTGCAACGAATTCGGTATCGCGAATCGAAAACAATGCAACGATGCGATTGCTGCACCAGTTGAAGCCAGTGTGTGCCGCCAGAAGGTTTGCCTTACTTCATCCTGTCACGTTTTCTGCCAGAATGGGAACATTAAGTTCGCCGATATTGCGCCAAAGGTTCATTTCACCTTTAGTGTAGCTAGCTCAGGCTTCGCTACACTGCCCGATCGTTGCGGTAAGCTTCTGCGGATTTTACAATCTTTTCGGATGAGGCTTAAAATAAACTTTTTATTTGATTTTCGTATTGAACACGCAGTACAGTACTCGGAAGTTTTGTGACATTTCTCAGGGGGTGCCGAACCCGTCGTTTTTTCGATTCGGTCCTGGTTGGGATCCTGAGGCCAGACTCCCGAAACTTGCTCACGACAAAAAACTTCGTAAATTTATCTTACGACAAAGTTACGAACTTTTGAGTATTCCCGAAGCAAAATGTTCGTAAGTTTTGCGTATGTTACGACGAAATAGGTAACTTACGCAAAACGTACGAACATTTTGCTTCGGGAATACTCACAAGTTCGTAACTTTGTCGTAAGATAAATTTACAAACTTTTTGTCGTAAGAAAATTTTGGGAGTCTGGCCTCAGTTGCTTTGTATTTTGTTCCGGTTCGGTTCCCGTTCAGCGTCGCATGCGAAATATCGTTTCGGTGACCCGTTTCACTCACTAAGCGAGAACCGGTTTAAACCGTTTCAAAAGTCTACCTTAGAACATGACCTCCCATGCATGCATTTCCTGCAGCTTTTGTTGAGCGCAAGATGGGGTGTAATTTTTTTACCCGCAAAAATAATATTAAAAACAATAAAGAACGTTTAATATTTCGCTCAACATATAAGAACTACGCTGGGTCTCCTCATATGCCACACACGCTGTTACAGCGCGTGCCAGTGCTGGTCACATTTTTGGAAAACATTATATAAAAACCTCACTGCTTTGCAGGTCAATTTGTTTAGCTAACATACCACATGTTATTTTGTTATAAAGAAACACGGACAATCTGTTGAATACAACTTGAATTTCGTTCAAATGCGGCAAGAAGTCAAGACACGTTGTTGGCGCAATTTCGTCTTGCAAATTACTACTTGAATCTAAATCATTAAGTGGCACAACGTCTGAGGAATCAGATTGTAGTATTGTTTTTAGAATAAAAGTTTAACGCATTTATACATAACGTGCACAAATCGAATGTTAGAAAACAGGAAAATTAAAAAAAAACAACGTCGCAAGCACAGAGTAAACTGTTTTATGTATTGTTGAATTTAAACCGTAAATAAATGTATGCAAAAAAAAAACTGAATATAAAAAAATACCCCACCTTTCATTTTCCAAGGTAAAGACATTTTCGTCACAACAAAACAATTAATATACGAATTTAATCATAGCTTTAATCGAGACTTAAATGGTTATGTTCGTTTCTTTTTCTTTACCTTGATTACACAAGTCTCGAATGCCCTGCGTTCGAGTAACACACCGAAATACGAGTGGTATTAGCCTAACACCACTCGGAAATATTTTTTCTTATTTTTTTTTATTTTTTTAATAAGAAAACTTCTGACTACAAAAGGCCAGCAAAACTGTCAATTTTATAAAAACAATAGACCCTTCCTGAAATTGCTCTTTTCAACAATGAGCCGCTGCCCTGACGGCGCTCGTAAGTGCGGCTGGCCACTATGGTCAGGCAAAGCGCTGCCATTACGTGCTATGCGCCCGCGATCGCGAGCACCAGCGCCGATGGTCCCGATGGACTATATGGACCTGCAGCTTCGTTGACATTCCAAATTGGTACACTACGGACAAAGTAAATTACAACTGCGTCGCCCGGAAGACGAGCGACCAAAACCGGAGGCCGAGTTCAAGTTTGTGCAGAGCGTTATCTTCGCACGAAACGGCGACTTTGTTTTTGCGGCTTCGTTCATACATCGTCGATTAAGCACTGCTTAGGTTGTTGCATTTTTGTTGGCGACGCTGTTCACATCAGCGATGGAGTCGCATGTCGCGTCTTCGTTCGCAATGCGGTTTACATCGACGATAGAGTTGCTTGTCAATCCATCGCTGCCGACGTCCATCATCGCGTCCCATATCGCGTCTTCGGCAGCAGCGGTAGAGAACGTTTGCTTAGGCGGCAATGGCAGTTTTCCTCAAAACGTTCTCTCCTCATAGGCCTTTCGGCAAAGTTGGCAGCAAATACTGTTAACTTTATTTTCGCGGCCTCAGAATTTCGTAAATTTTATGAAGTGTGGGATTCGGGAATATTTGGTTGGCACAATATTTCGCGTTTTGGAGTGGGATGTTTTGCATTCCTTACCATAGGGTAATTTTTTTGCGTGATCTATTTTTGGCGATATTTCTTCAGTCTCGAAATTCTCGAAAGAATACGCCCTCGCAAAAATTAAGTCATTCAGAGGGAACACCCGGAAGAAGACAGTACCGGAATTTCAGAATAGCTCATACGCCACGACCGAAGAAATATCGTAATGGAGAGCTGCACGATTGCTCGTAGCTGTTACAGTTCCTTTTACTGCATGCGCGAGTTGTCCCAATGAATCCTTGAGCACGCTTGCATATCCGGACTTAATTCATTTTGAGCGTAGAGAGCGCGCACTTATCCGATTTTGGTTTATACTGACGCATTTTTTGTTGACAGCTGCACTTATACAGCAAAACACTAAATCTTTGGGAGATTATCCTTCACGCCATTCTGCTTGCACAGTGCCGCACAGAAATGAGAACGAACTGGAAAGGCGCTATACGGGCAGTACAGAGCCCTGGACTTTGCGGCCGTGTACCCCATAATGGCGGCTTCGACGGTAGAGGCGAGGCCGCTGCCGCCATTATGTGCACTCGATGGGAGTGGTCACGTGAGCCGGTAGCGGCACGCATGACCACTATCAGCAAGTGCACATAATTTGAAATCGGCGCCGCTAGATCCCGCGGCATCGATAAAAGGGTCTATTGTGACTAATAACAAAGCGTATAGTTCATGTATGTTAAATGGGCCAGTACCAAGAGAAAAACAAAACAAAAAACATTGCAATGTTTGAGATGTTTATGTATTTGTCTTGGGCCTTGGTACGCAATTAAGTGCAAATATATGCTTTCGTTTTTCACGGACCTTGACAGTAGGTAACATTCGTGAAATGGCCGCGTTATTCAAGATCGTCTATAGCACACCCTTATCATCGGCAGCGTCAAAGACCTACGCTGTGATCAAGTAGTACCCTATCAACTGCTATGGTTTATATATTTTCCGCAATGGGTTACTGTACAGCAGTTGTGCAAATCTAAACTTTAACTTTGCTATTTCGAAAAGCATAAACAAATCCACACAGTGCCCTGCGTATCTGCTCATGGCGATATTAGAAAACATCCGTTAAATCCGCATCTTAGTCGCTAAACCACAAACTTTTACGCCTTGCCACTAAGCAAAAAATTAACTTGATAGCTCTCAACTTCTAAGAAAAAGAAGAGCGTTGAACGCGCCCCCATCTGCTTTAAGATTTATACAACTGAACAAAATAGTCATCAGAAGCAGTGCTGCAGAAACGAGGACAAACAAATATATGCCTAATTTTGTTCTGTGACCATGTCGTTCTATTGTAAAACACAAGTCTACGCAAATTAAGTCGTCATACAGGTCCTCGGACACAGTACCAGAATACGGTACTCGTATGTGAAATCAATCAGCCAGCACGAGAGACACTATCACGCACCTCCTTCCTCCGTCGTATGAGAGAAGGAAGTCTGGTGCGAACGGCGAAATGAAAAGATTTGCTGTTCGAATGGCATTGCAAAAATAAGCTTTGATTCTTTGGTTCACCTCCGTCATGCCAGAACCCGTGGCGGCGCACGTTGGTTCCGCCCTCTGGACACGGGCCCGGCGGAAGAAGACAGGGATGTCTCGGCGACGCCACCTCGCCGTGGAACAAATATGTCGAAGGTTCGCCCGCATTTCTGGAAAGCGTCGTGAGATACGCAACATGAGAAGTGTTTGAGGAACCGTCCTTATTCGGGATGCGCCAAAGCGCGGCCGCGTGGCGCGCAAGAGCGCCAGAGGGGCCGCGCGCTGTCACGGTCTCATCTTCCTTCCTAAACTCATAATAAAAAACACCAACGGTTTTCTTTTTCCTGAGCGATGCGTATTTTACGCGGGAGCAATTTGACTAGCGTTGTGTGCGATATTCTGTATAACGCATTATCTGGGCTGATAGTACCAATTTTATATGCATTACTATCATCCCAGCTGGAGGACATGTCAAGCAGTCTTGTATAGCTGCCAACGCTATTCGATTACACTGGCGAGGTTTTTCTTCCCGTATACCAGCCCTCTCATTCTGGCCAATTTACGCTGTGTGTGAGCTGCTGAGAGTGTGGAAAGAAACGCCGAGACAATGGAGAAGACAAGATATACGGAAAGGTCCGGGGTCAGCGCCGCGGCGAGCGAGGAACCAAACGAGGAATCGCTGGACGACGACGACGGCTCTCTAAAGACACAGTCGCACTCTTCATACATCATAGGAAAGACACGGAGTTTCTCTGCACACATGATTACAGAAGTGTCCGCGTAGATTCCTCGAGCAAGTTGAAGTTCAAATACATTTGCAGACCGATTTTTTTACGACCACTGAGAAAGGACCGTCATACAAAGAAGAAACATGTTCCAGATAGTGTCAGCAAATTGTCTTTTGTATGATGTATTAGCAGTGTTATTACTTACTTAAGCATCACTATTTCAGGTTCTCCGTTGCTCTTACGTTCACGTCCTGTGCGGTTGTTTCGTGTTCTCTTGGTACGGCGTCATTTACATGGACACGTGCAGGGAATCCTGCCCCGGTGTAAGCGACACGTGTGGCAAGGACGAATGATGTCGAAATACATCGTTGAAAGCCATCAGGGTTATTGTTAGAATTTCCTCATTACGGATATTGCGAGACGTACGGGTACTAATCGGATGTTTGGAATAGCTTATTTACCGGTTTTTGTCGTCGTGTGCGACGAACACACCTCTACGTGGAAACAATTTACGCAAGACCAATTCATGACCATTTTTGTAAAATATTGTTTATTACACCAAAGTATATTGTATCTGCTTGTCCCATATTTGGAACAAATTGCGCGGAATAATATACGAATTAAATCTAACATTTTGTTTTTCTTGTTCATAAACAGCTTCTATTTGTTTTTGTTTTTTTCATCTTTGTTTTTTGCGACTCTGGTTAAACCGGTTGTGGGGTTAATTTTCGGGGTTTGTACCGAAAACACGGAACCCTGTACACTATAGGCTCGTTTCTCTCGGTCGTACTCGGTTGTAAGAGTGTGAACGGGCCTTATCTCAGGAGTTGTGTGCAGCAAAGGGAGAGGCGCGGGCACGTGAAGATTTCCTTTCCTTTCGCGAGTACTCGTAAAAAAAGCATTTCTGAAAGCCACGCGCTCGCGCCTATGCTTTTGCCTCTGCTGCACGGAACTCACGAGATGGAGTATAGTAACGACAAATTCCCTCCCATCCTGCGTTGGGTTCAAAGATACTGCGTTCTGTCCTGTCACGCGATCGCAGCGATGGAATAAAGCGAACGGATTGAAAAGAGCAACATTTGTGAACTTCGCTTACGACTGTGCCCACCCACAGCTTCTGAAAAGCGTCTTAATATTACAGTGGTAACCTCTCCGTAAAATTAAAATAGAAAAAAAGAAGCAAGTGCTTGCTGGTCAGTGCAATACTTCGCTCCCGTGGTGCCGGCTGCTGTTGTGGATAATAGTGACTTTTAGCAAATCGTTACTGTATTCCGCGTGAAGCACGGCAGGAGCCTTTAAGCAAGCTTTTAAGCGCGCGCCCGGGTGGTACCGTGACCAAGGTGCGCGCGCCTAAAAACATGCTTCAAAGGCTTCGGTAGTCCGGTACGCGGAATACAGTAACGGTTTGCTGAAAGTCCCCAATAGCCCATCATTGAGTAATGTTAACAACTTTATTTTCACAGGATTACGGGATTGGTGTGTTGCAAATTTTACGAAGTGTTTTTTTTTTTGTAGTCATTCTCACGGGCGAGACAATTTCGACATTTCGAGCGGTTTGGTAATGATTACGAAATTGTTTCCTTGGGGTGAAGTATTCGCGTGGATCAATATTTCGGTATATTTTTCAAGGGTTGAAACTCGCAAAAAATATGTCCCAGCGAAAATGACGTCGATACGTGTATTCACACGGCGGACTTGTCCCTGGACGAGTACCTACGAAATTCGTAACGTCACCTTTCCAGCAGTTTTCAATCCGTCATTATCCAGAAAAAACACACAGACACACGCGCACACACACACACACACACATGGCAAAAATACAAGATCTAGTCCGCGGACCACAGGAACGTATCCGGGGATAGCTCTGCGGTCTTGGGGAATGTTGTGTATCACGTGGGCGAACGTCATAAAGTAGGTCCGCGGACCTGTCGTACCACGGTTATCAAGATTTTCTACACGTTTTATTCTCGCTTTTCCTTGGTCCGCCGAGGTTCGTACCAGGTTCGCAGATTCGGCTAACCAGAGAAGGCCAACGCTGTACATAGATTGGAAACGAGTGCTGCCTCAGCACTCAGCTTCGAGTCAAGTTTGAGCCGAACGTTGAGGCAATCGTCGTGTCCAATCTGAGTCCAGCGTTGGCCTTCTCTGATGACGCTATTTTATTCAGCACTACGGCTTTGTTATCTGGGGCGCAGTGCTGCGCCGAGGCGCAGGTGGAATGCTGGTGTGTTCAGTTGCCACTCTGCTGTCGCCGGTTGTTCTTCGCTCTGGGTTTCCGTAGTAGCGGTGCGTGGGCTGTGATGTGTGTGTGTGCAGTTTAAAATATGGATACGGTTCACTCCACGAGTGATATCGACGCGGTTCCTTCCAGGAGTGGCATGGATGTAACTCTTTCAACGAGTGATATGGATGACCGTATCCAAGGGCGTGGACATATTCTGACAGGCACAGTACAAAAAAGGTGTCAACAAAATTAGAGGAAGATTCATTGGTGGATTCTTAGTGAATCCGTTAGCATGACCCTTGGGAAACGCCATAATTACGTCCCCCTTTGGGACATGATAACACTGAGCAGTGGCAAGGTCAGAAAAAAGAGAACCCCCCGCCCCCCTAGAAAAAAAAAGAACTGAAGGGTTAAGCGTTATCGTTTCCCGAAGGTGGGACGTGTGAGGCGTTTCCAATGGTGACATGGCAGCAGCTTCCTTCGAGGCTCCGACTTCATCAACCACTGCTCATGAGCCGCCCACAGCGCCGTCGCCTATAAGAGCAGCGACTCAGCCGAATTCCTTCAGTGGGTTTGGCGGTACGATTCGGGGCATGTCGACTCACCCGTTTCTGCTCATTCCACAAATTAGTAGAGCTCATGTAAAGTGTTTCAGAAGCAATGACGTGTGTATTATCGTACTGCCAAACCCAGACACCCTGTATTCTATTTTTGTCGAGTGCTGCAGAAATGTTAGCATGCTACTTATGTTGGCAGGAGATGTGGAATCCAATCCAGGGCCCGATGAAGTTCCTACTAAGATATTACTAGAGCAACTGTTCACAACTCAAAAAGAAATATCCCAAAACATTGCCGACATAAAGAGTGAGCAGCAGTCGACTAAGTCTTGGTGTGCTAGTGTGAATAATCGCCTTGGTCTTATAGAGACATCTATTGATGAACTTAGGTCAACCACCAAAAGGGTTGAAGGCTGCGAGAATGGGTTAGTGGATGTTGGTAGCACGATCGGGGATCTTAAACGAAATTTCGACGACCTTGAAAACAGGAGCGGACGAAACAACTTAATCATTCACGGAATAAAAGGTGATGTCAATGAAACGGCAGATCAATGAAAAAGTTTGCACGAATATATTTTCTACCACGCTTCAGGTTGACGTTTCTACTGTCGAGAGGATCCATGGACTAGGACGCAATCATGGAACTAAACCAAGACCCGTGATAATGAGCTTCAGAGATTACAACGAGAAAATGAGCATTCTCAGTAATGCTAAAAAAACTAAAGGGGACGGGCGTTTTCATTAATGAAGACTACTCCTACTAGTTACGTTAAATACGCAAAAAGCTATGGGGCAGCTTGCAGGCTGAGAGAGATAGGGGTGATAAAGTAACCCTTTCATACAAAAAGTTAAAGACAAATAATGTAACATATCAGTGGGACAACGACTTGCAAAGCCGCGTGCGTATCAATCGGCTTTCAACCCCCCCCCCCAGCGGTACACCCTGCATCGGATGGACTTCAACCATCGAAAAATGTTACTATAAGGCTTCTGAGCATAAACGCCCGCAGTCTTGTTAACAAAGTCGACGCTCTGGAAGCTACTTTATATGCACACGACCCGGACTTTGAAGCAATAACCGAAACATGGCTGAATGATAGAATAAATGACTCTGAAATTGTACCTCCTGGCTTTGCGATGATTAGGAAGGACAGGCCGACTCGGGGTGGTGGTGTCGCCCTAATCGTGAAGGAGTATTTGAAATTTGAGGTCCTGGAGGACGTTCCAGGCGCGGAGCCACTCTGGATGAGGGTCACATTGTACTCTCCAGCGCTTAATATAGGGGGCATATACCGCCCCCTAACAGTAGTAACGCTGTCCTTACATATTTAAGTGACAACGTCTCCACCCTCAAGAAAAAATACACTCACCTAATATTTGCTGGAGACTTCAATTTGCCTCTGATTGACTGGTCTTGCCTCTTATCTCAAGACACCAATTGTTCTAGTCGTTATATACTTGTTGATATGAAGTTTAGTTGCAACCTACAAGTTGTAACAGAGTTTACACGTGTACAGGAAACTCCATCATCCCTGCTTGACCTTATTTTTGTTTCCGAGCCGATTACATCCAGCGAATATGACATCCGTGTACTCAAGGGTGTTTCGGACCACCTAATCGTTATCTTTGAGTGCATCTGGCCTAACAAGAGAGCCGCACCTGTGCCTCCTCGGGTGCGGCATTACGTTTATGACTTTTCGAAAGCTATACTCTGTTTCAAACTTAGCGTGCAACGCTGTCAAAGCTACTGGCGCGAGCGCGTGGCTTCATCTATGGTTTTGTTTGCGCGAAAACGCGTGCAACTGATCAACGAGATCGAGCCCCCTACGCTCGCGCCAGTAGCTATGACAGCGTTGCACGCTAAGTATGAAACAGAGTATAGTGATGAATCTGCCCTTGACGCTCTTGAACTGGCCTTTGACTCTTGTAAAAATATGTGCTTTACGAATAACTATAGTATTAATGAATTGTGGCTCTTCGTCAAGGACACTATTCATCACTGTCTGCATACATTTGTGCCGACTCGTACGTTTGTGTCCGGAAAACGTACCCCGTGGATTAACCGCGAAACTTTGCACGTGACTTATTAAGCGATTAAAAAAGAAGTCGGCGCCTGTTTCAGACTTCAATGACAGACTGAAATTCATGATATCAAACGAAAAAGATGCATTTTTCAGCGTTACTTTGCGCAACTTCCTCAAGTCGTCACCAGCAAAATTTTGGAGATTCCTATCACTGAAGAGACACTCTGTCAGCTCTTTTTCCATATCTGATAGTATTGCCAATGATCCCGGCGTAATCGCGGAATGCTTTAATGATTATTCTCAACGGTTTTTACTATTGGCAATGGTGATTCGCCTTGTATGACAGATGCCGTGAACTTTGACCCCTGCCAGATATTAACATTTCTTACGAAGGCGTCTTATCTTATCTTCTAAACCTTGATACTAAGAAGGGTCCTGGGGTCGAAAGCATTCCCAATGCTTTTTTTGTCCGCTATGCTGAGTGGTGTGCAAAGCTTTTTCATAAACGTTTTAAAGAATCATTGCCCTCAGGAAAGTTGCCACATGACTGGAAGTCAGCCAAGGTCATTCCCATTCATAAAGATGAACCCCGCCAACTAGTTAGCAATTACAGGCCAATTTCTATTTTAGGTTCGTGTTCGAAGCTAATGAAACACCTTATTTTTAAACACATCATAAAACACTTGGAGCTCAACCGTTTTTTTGTCTCTACCAACATGGCTTTCGTAAAAGTCTGTCCACCACGACCCAGCTTATTAAAATGATTCATGAATTTAGTGCCTCTCCTAACTGTACCGGGCAGATTGATGTAATATTTCTTGATCTATCTAAAGCATTTGGCAAGGTGTCTCACATTACGTTGCTTGTAAAATTACAGTCCGGCTTGAGAAATAATTATATAATTAACTTTTTTACGAGGCCACCTAACATCACGATCCTAGTTTGTTGAAATCGGCGGTTCTTGATCTTCAGATGCTTCGGTAATATCAGGCGTTCCGCAAGGTTCCGTCCTTGGACATCTCTTATTCCTGATTTCCATTGATGAGATTACTCGTAACATTCCTGTGAAATTACGCTTGTCTGCCGATGATGCCATATTGTACACTGAAGTCCGTGACGTAAATGACCAAGTTCAACTTAATGCTTGCCTTCGCAAAATTCAGGCATGGTGCTCGACCTGGCAAATGTTATTAAACCCCATAAAAAGTGTCTACATGCACATTACTCGCAAACGCAACCTTCTAACTTATCCATACGCATTGGAGAGTCATATCCTTTCAGAAGTCTCGTCCTATAAGTACCTTGGAGTTCAACTTAGTAACGATTTACGTTGGAATACTTATGTTAACTACAGAAAGCGTAAGGCACTGTCGAAACTATGGTACTCGCGTCGAAATTTCAAACAAGCTAGCGTGGAAATTAAACTGACCGCTTATAAGACATTTATTCGTTCTACTCTCGAATATGCTGCGACCGCATGGGATCCCTACACTGCACCGAATATTTCCTTAATTGAAAATGTACAAAAAAGAGCACTCCGGTTTATTTTTAACAAATATGGTCGTCTTGACTGAGTCTCAGCCCTCTATGAGCAGGCAGGCTTGCCTACATTGCAGCATAGACGTAAGGTGGACAGTTTGAAGTTTATGTTCAGTCTAAGTTCCGGTCATGTAAACCTGAATAAATCTTCGTACATAACACCACTTGGGATCCCAAGATATCCTTCGAGAAATGAAAATAGCAGAGCCTTCACCGAGTTTAGCTGCAGAATAGAAGCTTTTAAGTACTCATTTTTTCCGCGAACAGTCAATGAGTGGATCAAGTTACCCGAGGAAATCGTTCATTCTTGCAGCTTGCCGGAATTTGTTAATCGCTTAAACAACTACCTGTAATTTTTTCCTTTGCTCAGTGTGTATTATTTTTGTGAGTTGTGAGTGTGATATGTAGGGCGTATTCTTTTTTTTTTTTTTTTTGAACCTTTTTGTTCTATTATATAAATTGGTGTGGTTGACTTTGTATTTATGCTTCGAGGTGTTATTACATGAGAGCCCATTGTTCATTTTAAGGCACTGTCGGCTGTTGGACTGTTGTTTTTTGTATATTTGAAGTGGTTTTTCACTCCTACAATGTCTTCAAATTGGAGCATGTAGTTTTTATAAATAAAAATGCATTCCCTAAGAATACACCGATGGATCTTCCTGTAATTTTTATCGTTTTAGACAAACCCTGTAGAACACTGTTCTGTCTGTCTATGCTGGAACGCAAACAATATAATGTAGAAAGCACGACTTGGCTATCTCGGGTCACCTGATTGACGCTAGTTTCTCCTGTTTGTTTGAGCTATGCTCGTAAAATGATGCAGTTGGCGGTGACGTCAAAATGTCGTCACGATGCACTTTGACGATGCAGTTAACTGAGTGGTCGAGACGAAGCCAGAGATCAATCTGCATCGTAAAAGATGGCGACCCTAACATATGCATCTCTACTGTTGGGTACGCCAGCGGATCGAGTTTTTAGAGATCACCGGGATGCTTTCGAGACGAGCGATGCGAGGTTTGTGGGCGAATACCGGCTGACCAAAGGGGTGACTCGCTGGCTGTGCGACCAGCTTCGCGGAAAGCTCCAGCGTTGTCATGAAGGGCCCCCTGTGCTGACGGTCGAACAACAAGTCCTCGCAGCTCTACGCTTTACGCCGCTGGCGGCTTCCAGGGAACCGTCGGGAGCAACGAAAACATTGGTGTTCACCAGTGCTCTGTGAGTCGCGTACTTGGTGATGTCACCAACGCTATCATCGATTGCCTCGGATCGAGGTGGCTATGTTTCCAACAAACTCAAGCAGAGAAGGCGCTCACAAAAGGAAGTTCTTTGAGCGGTGCAAGGTCAGCGGCGTGATCGATGAATATTCTAAATACTCTTACACGATTCAACACAATTGTGTTTTCATTTCAGTGCACCCCATATAAGTGATTTGGTTGAGCGAAAAGCCAAGCAAGCTACGGTTACAGGCTTAAGTTGAGCTAGTTCGTTCGTACTTCAGGTAGAGAGATATATATATATAACTTTATTTTAAAGCAACTACTTCAGATAAGGCCAGCTGAATTAGAATAAACATACACATAAAGAAAAGACCATACACACCGTGGGACTAACAACTGATTTTCTTTTTCCTCCTCTTCTATACTACGAACCCAACTTGAGGGAAATATTCTCTTTTCTTCTCTTTTGCCTCCTACTTCACAGAAAATTTAACCCCCGAAGGAGCATTTTTTTCTTTCTCGTGCAGCACGAGAGAAGTAGCACTAACGCAGTCAAACATAGTCAAAAAGTAAAATTTGTTGTTAGTTGTTTATACAGCAGGAGGTTAGTCTGCCTGAACATGGCGACATTGTTACCCACTGTAGATAAGCAATTTAGCCAGTGCAGTACGACTGCTAGCCCGGGGTCTTTAACGTGCATCACGCAGTAGCGATGCACGACCGCACGCCGGTACGATGCTCATCCAGATCGAAACGGGCAGGGGCGGGGATTGAACCCAGGATCCTTGGGTTCTGCAGCGCGAGCTTTCGCTCCACGTGCTTCGAGCTGGTGCGCGCTAGCCCAGTCGGCGATACTCCGAAATTCCCTGTAGGGAGAAAAAAACCGATGTAGTTTCAACTCAATCGCCACTGTTCGGCGACGTCACCGGACACGTCACGGTGCAGTTCTCTTCCGATGTAGTTTGTTGGCAGGCTCCTCCCACCGGCGACGTCACGATGAAGTTTCTCCACCGCTTTTTCCAGCACAGACAGACCGTTCGGCAGCAGTGCGCGTCGAGGAAACATCGTACTAATCATCTGTACCTCTGCAGTTTTCTGGATACTCGCGGATTCAAATCATCGAAGATCACCACGTCATCATTCGTCACTCACGCTGCCACGGGCCAAGAAAAGCAGCGACAACAGCGCAACTCACGGCAGGTTCATCAATAAAGAAGTCAACACACCAGCCTGTCTGTCTATGCTGGAAAAAGCGGTGGACAAACTGCATCGTGACGTCGCCGGTGGGAGGAGCTATTCTCCATCGCCAACAAACTACATCGAAAGAGAACTGCACCGTGACGTGTCCGGTGACGTCGCCGATCTGTGGCGATTGATTTGAAACTACATCGTTTTCTCTCCCTACAGGGAATTTCGGAGAATCGCCGAGTGAGCTAGCGCACACCGCAGCTCGGAGCACGTGAAGCGAAGCTCGCGCAGTAGAACCTGGGGATCTGAGCATTATACCGGCGTGCGGTCGTTTATCACTACTGCGTGACGTACCCTAAAGACCCCAGGCTAGCAGTCGTACTGCACTGGCTAAATTTCTCATCTACAGTGGGCAACAATGTCGCCATGTTCAGGCAGACTAACCTCCTGCTGTATAAACAACTAACGACAAATTTTACTTTTTGACTTTGTTTGACTGCGTTAGTGCAACTTCTCTCGTGCTGCACAGAAAGAAAAATTGTTCCTTCGGGGTTAAATTTTCGTTGAAGTAGGAAGCAAAAAAGAAGAAAAGAGAATATTTCTCTCAAGTATGGTTCGTAGTAGAAGAGGAAGAAAAATAAAATCAGTTGTTAGTCCCACGGTGTGTATGGTCTTTTCTTTATGTGTATGTTTATTCTAGTTCAGCTGGCTACCTGAAGTAGTTATTTAAATATATATATATATATATATAACGGGCATGGTGGCGGGGGGCCGAAGGCGTGGGGTATAACTGAGAGGAAGAGCAAAACCCTTGATGGAAACAGCAACAACGGGTGGTTTATTCTTCGACGTTTCGGCCGGAGTCCGGCCTTCGTCAGGAAGACCGGACTGTATATATATATATATATATATATATATATATATATATATATATATATATATATATATATATATATATATATATATATATATACCTGAAGTATGAACGAACTCGTCACTCAATTGGCAAATTTCGCTACACAAACCTGAGTTTCAGGAATGCACGAGAGTATTCATTCTTTTGGGGGTTACTTATGATAACGTGATGAAGGTTGTACGGCCCTTGGATTTTTATTTTTAGAGCGCTGGAGATTTTTAATAAAATACAGAAATATGACCGTTTTGACTGTTTTTAGCGCGTTTTGAGGCATTTTTAAAAATACAATCATTTAAAAGACGAACGTGACAAAACGCTTGGCCGTACGTACTAGCGGTGCCTCTAATCTTAATTTTAAGACCATGACGAGTGTATCGGTGTTGCGCGGGCGCTCGAGCAGCAGCTCGGAGCCTGGCGCGGGCTCATGACATAAAGCACGAGCGTCAGTTCTCTTCTGGTACCGAGCTGTGTGGACTCACATTCAATACATGGTGCCGAAACCCATCTGATATCTGACCGGGCCAACCGTGAAGTCCAATATGGAGATGCTGAAACCACCGGAAGGTTTATCGTTCTCAGGGAACGTCGCAGACAACTGGAAACGTTTCCTTCAACGAGTGGAGCTCTTCCTTGAAGCGACCGGGTCTGATCCAGAGGTTCGAACAGACAGGCAGAAGATAGCTATCTTGCTGCACGTCGCGGGACCTGAAGCTGTCGACGTCTTCAACACGTTCGCTCTCACGGAAGACGAAAGGGAAAGCTTCGAGGCGGTAGTTCACAAGTTCCAAGATTATTGTGCTCCGAAAGCTAACGAGACATTCGAACGCCACGTTTTTCGCAAGACGATCCAGATGGAAGGTCAGTCATTTGAAAACTTTTTGAGAGACGTTAAACTCAAAGTGCGCTCGTGTAATTTCGGCGACCTGACAGATTCTCTTGTGAGAGATCAGATTGTCGATGGCGTCAGAGATCACAAACTGCGGGAACGTCTGCTGAGGGAGGATGACCTTACCCTTGAGAAAGCAACGAGAATCTGCAAAGCTGCAGAGAATTCGTCGCAACAAGCGAGGATGTGGATGGATCAGCACCCGACACCAGTAGAACAAGTAGACGCCATGCGAAAGAGCGAAAAAGGTGCGTCCCGTCTGCGATGTCGAAAGTGCAACCGATTTCACGCACCACGCCGATGCCCAGCTTTCGGCAAGACATGCAATTTGTGCGGAAAGAAACACCATTTTGCGATATGTTGTGACGCCAAGCCTCAAGACGAGCAAAGCAGACGGCGAGTGGAGGAAGTAGAAATACCGTCAGAAGATAACTTCGAGATACTCCAGGTCGGCGAGTCCGGGAAAATCGCCGAGAAAGACTGGTTGATCAAGGTGATGATTGAAAAGGTGCCTGTACAGTTCAAGGTAGACACCGGCTCCCAAGTCAATCTTCTCCCGCTGTCACTCTTCCGAAGCGCCAACTCCAGGCAGCACCTGATACCAAGTCCGGCAGTGTTACAAAGCTACAACGGCAGCGCTATCGGCCACCTTGGAAAAGCCAGACTCGTGCTCAAGTTCCAAGAGAAAGTTGTTTCTGCCGAGTTTTTTGTCGTCAAGAAGAACAGGCGTGCACTTCTAGGATTGCCTACTTGCGAAGAGTTAGGCTTGGTGAACCGTGTGCACGAGATCGCCACCACCACGGATACTCAATCCCAAGTTCAGCGAGAATTTCCAGCACTGTTTGAAGGCATAGGGAAAATCCAACGTCCATACAGCATCTCTTTCAAGGAAGCCACAGTGCCTGTCGTCCAACCCACCCGGAGGGTACCTCAAGCCCTCATGGAGCCGCTGAAGCAAGAACTGAGCCGCATGGAGCAGGCAGGAATCATCACAAGAATGAAGGAGCCCTCAGACTGGGTAAGCCCCCTAGTCTTGGTGAAAAAGAAGAACGGCAGCTTAAGGGTATGCATGGACCCACGAAGAATCAATGAGTGTCTGAGACGTGAGCATTTCGAAATGCCGAGAAGGGAAGATATACAAGCTGAGCTTGCTGGCGCCACAGTGTTTTCGAAGCTTGATGCGCGGGCAGGCTTTCACCAAATCCCGTTGACTGACGAAACATCGCGAGTTTGCACATTTGGCACCCCTTTTGGACGATACCGATTCTTGAGGTTGCCTTTTGGATTGGCTTCTGCGCCAGAGGTATTCCAGCGTGCAATGTCTGAAATTTTTGAAGGACTGAAGGGGGTACGTGTTTACATTGATGACGTGCTGGTCTGGGGAGCTACGCAACAGGAGCACGATGATCGGCTGCGATCAGCTCTGCAAGCTGCACACAGCGCAGGCCTGACGCTAAACTCAGAGAAATGCCAGTTTGGAATTCCAGAAGTAATTTTCCTTGGGGATGTAGTGAGCAAAGAGGGTATCAGGCCTGATCCGAGTCTTTTAGAAAATATTGTGAAGATGGATGCACCCAAAAACAAGAAAGCTCTCCAGCGTATGCTTGGCGTTATAAATTACTTTGGAAAATACTTAAAGAGATTATCTGAACGTACAGCAAATCTGAGACAACTTCTTCGCGAAGATGTACTTTTCGAGTGGACAGCGGCTCATGACAGTGAGTGGAAGGAATTAAAACTCATGCTGACCAGTGCTCCAGTCCTCGCACTCTTTGACCCTTGTAGACCCACAAAACTGTCGGCTGACGCGTCTACAGATGGACTCGGAGCGGCCTTATTGCAGCTGTACGACAAGTCGTGGCGCCCTGTAGCCTATGCCTCCCGATCACTCTCGGACAGCGAATCACGATACTCTCAGATTGAGAAGGAGGCGCTTGGGCTGGTATTTGGATGTGAGAGATTTCACCACCTTACATATGGTAGACACATCCTTCTCGAGACTGATCACAGCCCGTTGGTCGCTTTATCAAAAAAAAAGACTTGGTGATGTTCCCCCTCGCCTACAACGTTTCTTTTTGAGACTGATGAGATATGACTTCACGCTACAGTTTCTACCTGGCAGGAAGCTTGTGCTAGCTGACGCTTTGTCAAGAGCTGGGCAGCCTGGTTCTCAACACAAGCAAGGCTTGGAGGATGTTGAGGTACACGCTGTGGGAATGCTTGCCGCACTTGTGAGCGAGACAACACAGGACAGACTCAGAACTGAAACACAGAGGGACCCTGAGTTACAACATGTCCTTCACTGTCTAGAAAACGGGTACCCACTGCAAGGCAACTTCAGCTCACTAGACCCTGAACTGTCGGTGGTCAATGGAATCATTCTTAAAGGAACGAGGGTGGTGATCCCTTCTTCGCTTCGGCGAGTTATGTTAGCTCGGGTCCACCAAGGGCACTTAGGTGTAAACAAATGTAAAGAAAGGGGACGCCAACTCATGTTTTGGCCCAAAATGGCGCAGGACATTCACACTTTTGTTGCGGAATGCGCGACATGTAAGAAGTTTGCATATCAGCAACCGCGCGAACCACTAATGATGCGCGAGCCCCCTCCTTACGCATGGTATCGTGTTGGCATTGACTTGTTTGCCTATGGAGGTTACTCTTATTTAGTGGCTTTTGACGCTTATTCAAACTACCCAGAGGTTGAAAGACTCCAGGACACCTGTTCGCAAACCATCATCCGGACATTGTCAGGCTGGTTCGCAAGGCACGGCATTCCAATAGAAGTTTGCTCAGATAACGGGCCACAATTTTCATCTTCCGAGTTTAAACGGTTTTCCAGGGTTTATGACTTCCATCACGTGACATCAAGCCCCCACTTTCCTCAATCCAATGGTCTTGCTGAAAAAGGGGTACAAATTGCAAAGAGAATTCTAAAGAAATGTGATGACGCAGGGGATGATTTTTTCTCGGTCTCTTGAACTATCGGTGTTCTCCTTTGATAGGAGGACAGTCTCCGGGAGAGTTGCTGTATGGAAGAAAACTGCGAGCACAACTTCCTGATTTCTCATCGCACCCGAGGAAACCTGTATGCAAGAGGCAACAAAACAAGCCTGGAACGTCGCTGAAGGACCTGAAGAGCGGTGACGTTGTCCGCGTGCGAGGAAAAGGCGGTTGGTTCGAGAAAGCGAGGGTAACAAATTGTGCCGGGCCACGCTCCTACACTGTCCAGACAGAGCGGAACAGGGTCTACAGGAGAAACCGCCGCCATTTGTTGAAAACGTCGGAGACATTCAATGATTGCCTGGATGAAGATGCAGCTTCACCGCAGCAGCACTCCGACGCCCACGACAATCCACAGCCCTTACAGACTTCGTTGCCTCCGCACCCCTCGCAGTCTCCACGGCTTCCACAACCGCACAGTAACCCAGATACAGACCAGTGTTCCACACATCCATCCCCAGCATCCGGTGAAACTTTGACAGATGAGGCTCCAGCACTGAGAAGATCATCACGAAGCAGACACGCACCACGTCGACTAACCTACGACGAAACATTTGAACAGTTTCCATAGTTTCTTTTGTGTGTTTATTTTTTATTTAGTGCTATCCGCATTCTTTGTATGTTATGTTATTTTCGTACTTATTTTGTTTGTATTTCTTTTCTTTAAAGACCGGAAGATGTATCGGTGTTGCGCGGGCGCTCGAGCAGCAGCTCGGAGCCTGGCGCGGGCTCATGACATAAAGCCACGAGCGTCAGTTCTCTTCTGGTACCGAGCTGTGTGGACTCACATTCAATACAACGAGAAAGCACAATATTGTTGAATTTGCATATTTGTGTAAATACAATCACCCTGTTAATTTTATTTCCAACTTGTTAAACGAGATGGCGACACAAGTACTGTATGCCTCAAACCGGAGATTTTCTTGCTGTTGCTGTTGTTTTTCTCTCGAGCTCGAATTCGACCACGATGTTTCGTTGCTCGTGGATCAGTAGCACGTGTAACGAAAGCTCACGCTGTAAAGATTACTGATCGTGGATTCAATCCATCGCCTCTGCCCGTTTCAATCTGGATGAGCATCGTAGTGGCGGGCGGTCATGTATCGCTATTGCGTGAAGCACGTTAAGGTCGTCAGACAAGCAGTGGTATACTGCACTGCCTTTCATCTCCAACGAAGACACCCGATGCCCTAAGAGTTTACTAACTTCTCGCTATATAAACATGGACATAACAGAATTACAATTGATAGCTCCGTTGGTCGGCACCTTTTTAAACGTTGCAAAAAAGTGTAACTGGTCATCAGCAGACTCCTAGTGAAAGGCCTGATAAGGCTCTGAAGGTGATACTTTTGTTGATTATATTTTTGTGCGTAGTGATATGTTAGCGCGCGTGGTCAAACGCTTGCATACGCTACAAGCGTGGCTCGCAAGCACACTAATACCGGTGCCACACGGGCAACTCGAATGCCATTTGCAACGAATGACATTTGTGTTATCCGCGAATCAGCTCGCAATCTGTCGCGCGTGGAATGCGCTACGCCCGGAGTGTCGCGCGCTGATTGGCCGTCCGCTCAAATGTCATTCGTTGTAAAGGGCATTTGAGTTGCCCGTGTGGCACGGATATAAGTTCGTGCAGGGTTGAAGAGAGATATCCTAATATGCAGGGTGCCTCAATGTCCTTCTGCTTAGGGTAAAGCCACCTTTTGTAGTACCCGATGCAAACAGCACGCGCTCACGGGTAAAATTCAAAGAAATCGACGAAAACAAAATGTCGCCATAGCACAGTCAGAGCCACAAACGCGTGCAGGGACACGCTCTTTCACGCCCTTCTGCACAAAAAAAAAAGAAAAAGAAAAGTGCGGGACAAAATGGCCAGATGTCTCCAGCAACGTTACTGGACCAAGCTTGCTCCAGTACCGTGAGTCTCCACCCTAAGCAAAGTGCACATAAACGCGCCCTACTAATATGTATTTCGAAATAAAATAAAAATAGTTGAATGAGTTGCAAAGAAGGCTGAAATACGTATTCCGAACAACGTTTATTTTATGAAACATTATTTCAGATATTTTCATTATCTGTGGACCGTGTTTGGTGACAAGTGGATATGGAAAAAAAAAAGACGCATGATTTCTATTATTTTGAGCAATTACAATATATTTTCTTAACCAACAAACAGGTGCTTACTCTGAGATGCAAATTGAATTTTGACGTTAGCGTTTTGGCGCCCGAAGCAATTTTTTTTGTTGTAAATTTAACACTTTCCATTTTGCGGATTACTGAGAAAACTAAACCAGCCATCAATAGGTAGAAAATACGTTTCTACCTAAGATGAGGCTTACGTTTCTTTATTTTTTTCTCTTTACCTTTCTAATTTTTAGGCAAAATCAAATGAACCTCTAAATAACTTTAGTGTCCTCATAAATAACCTCGGGAGTTCACTATGCTATTGTCCGTTATGGACACCTCTTTCAACAGTTGTCTTACTGTGTCACGGTGGAATGAAGCGGTGCTACCTTACCTGTCTGGAAACAAATTGTAGTGTGTGTATGTTTATACAGCCTAGAACATAGTCTGCCTCAACGGCAGACTATGTTCCCAGCTGTAGGTGAGCAATTTAGCCAGTGCAGTACAACCGGTAGCCTGGGGTCTTTAACGTGCATCACGCAGTAGTGATACACGACCGCGAACCGGTACAACGCTCATCCAAATCGAAACGGGCAGGGGGGGGGGGGTTTGAACCCAGGATCCCCGGGTTATACAGCTCGAGCTTTCGCTCCACGTGCTCCGAGCTGGTGTGCGCTAGCCAACTCGGCCACCGATGCTTTTTTTACTTTATTGCACTTGGCCACCGATCCTTCTTTATCTGTCTGGACCAAAGCCCTTCGATGTGTTTGCGTTTGTCTTGCAAGTGGCGTCAAATCGCGCCAGTGCACGAGGCCCGTGTCTCGAGCTGCCCTTGGAAGCAGTTGTCGGCGCAGTATACATGTTTGCAAGAAGGGCTCCCGTGCGCCGCCATTTTGGGCGATGCTGGCGCCGCCTAACCTTTCCGCCATGCTGGGGTGCGCCAGGGGCACGTCGCTGGGGTGCGCAATGACAAGATGGCGGCGTCTGCTGTGTCGCCGACGGCCTGGATTAGCGACACACTTACTGTTCCTGAACGCAGGGGAGGTATCCACTCAGATTCGTAGCATCAAATATTGTAGGACGGGTCATGCTTAAGGGTTGCAGAGCTCTGACTTTTTGACGATCGCACCTCTGTTCCAGCACGTTGTGGAAGCAAGAGCTGCCGCGAGCGCAGCCATCGTTGATGCAATGGCCATGCGGCTTCTGGCGCTTTCTGATGAAAGTTTTGAGACTCTATGCTTCGTTTCACCTTATGTGCGAGCGAAGGCAAAGCTCCGCGATCACGAAAGCTCCGTACGTTCCGGCGTCGCTCGAGCGCGCGAGCTGAGGAGAAACGCAAAAAGTGCTGGTCTCGCGCTAATTGCTTTGGCTTCGCTCGCAGGTAAAGTGAAACGAAGTATAGATGTTTTTTCTAATTTTTCGGTTTGTTGCTGGTTTACGTATTTTATTTAACTGTTTGTGCTTTTTTGCAGTCGAAGAGAACACCTGCATGTTTTATAAATATATATATATTTTTAATTTATTCTTGCGCTAAGTTGTGTATGCTTCGGCAAGAGACGCTCGGCAACATTGTTCGATAAGCCGCGAACGTCCTGGCTGGAGAGTAGGCCCGCCTGACCGCGGTGCGCGGTTTTAGGTTAAGATGGGACCCCACTTGCAAAGGTGTATAGGGTGCCTACATGTCTGTCTGGCTGAGGGCGAAGACATCCATTGTTGCCCTGAATGTGCCAATGCGTGACGCTCCGCGCGCTAAGTGCGTGAATAGTGCTGTGGGCGCCGGCCGCCATCTTGGTGCTTGTACAAAGCAGACGCCACTGCCGATCGTCATGATTCAAAAGTGCGACTTCCTCGGCATTTGATTCGGTGTTAGGAAGCTCATGTAATATCGCTTTGCTCTGTCGCGAAGCATTTAAGCATTTGCGGAGGACGTAAAAGCGTTTCCTGTGATTTCAAATAAAATTTCAGAGAACTGGCAGCCATGATTTTAAGCCAAATTATGAACATGTGTCGTTACCCTGAAGCGTAGCTTATTTAGTGGCTCTAGGGAAGATCATCGCGGAACAGCGCAGCACTGAGCTAGATTTCAGACGCCATGTTCTTCTATATATAGTGCCACTAAATAAGCTACGCTTCAGAGTAACGACACTTGTTCATATTGTGGCTTAAAATCATGGTTGCCAGTTATCTGAAGATTTATCTGAAATCACAGGAAACGCTTTTCCGCCCTCCACAAATGTTTAAACAATTCGCGACAGAGCAAAGCATTATTATATGAGCTTCCTAACACCGAATCTAATGCTGAGGAAGTCGCACTTTTGAATCATGCCAATCGGCAGTTGCGTCTGCTCTGCACAAGCACCAAAATGTCGGCGCCCACAACAATACTGGGGAACAGAGTGCCGATACTCTAAGCGCAGCTCATTTAGTGGCTCCAGTTCTTCCCACAAGTGGGGCGTGGCACGTGTCTCGGGGCATTTCCACAAAAATGATGGGCGCCACCTTTTCCCAGGATAGATGGGCTTTACTCCTCACATCCTGGGAGCGGGTTTGCAAACCAGTATTCAGACGAAGAGCAGGCCGGTACATGACATAGGAAGTGCAAAACTGCCACTTTATTTTTTCCTTTTGTTGTTCTTTAGCTTAAAATATAAACCCTAATTATTTTTTTATTTTTTTGCAAAACAACGTTTGTGTGTTAAATCTGGTGGTCCAAACGGCCGCAACGCCGCACCTTGTGCTTTCGGTAATTTCGAGCATGGATGAAACTTCGAATTCATTCGGAAATCAGAGCTTATGCTACGTTTTGTAAGCCACTGTAATCTACGTATGTACTGGCTCGTATCTCGCGCCGCCTGTTGGCCGCTTCTTGTAGCGGCGGACGCAGAGCGAAGAAGATCTAGCTCGAGATCGGCGGCGAACAGCGCGTGGCCCGAGCTTACCTCGAGCGCCCGATCTGCATGCGCGGCTGCAGGCATGCAACTCGTTTGTTCCGGAAAATTTCTGCGCCATCTATGGGGTACATTCAAATGAAAACACAATCGTGTTGAATCGTGTAAGAGTATTTTGAATATTTATCGATCACGCCGCTGAACTTGCATTGCTCGAAGAACTTTCTTTTGTGATCGCCTTTTCTGCTTAAGTTTGCTGGAAACACAACCACTTCGATCCGAGGCAATCGATAATAGCGTTGGTGACATCAACAAGTACGCGACTCACAGAGCACTCGTGAACACCAATGTTTTCGCCGCTCCCGACGGTTCCCTGGAAGCCGCCAGCGGCGTAGAAGCGTATAGCTGCGAGGACTTGTTGTTCGACCGTCAGCACACGGGGCCCTTCACGACGCCGCTGGAGCTTTCCGCGAAGCTGGTCGCACAGCCAGCGAGTCACCCCTTTGGTCAGTCGGTATTCGACCACAAACCTCGCATCGCTCGTCTCGAAAGCATCCCGGTGATCTCTAAACCTCGATCCGCTGGCGAACCAAACAGTAGAGATGCATATCTTAGGGTCGCTATCTTTTACGATGCAGATTGATCTCCGGCTTCGTCTCGACCACTCAGTTAACTGCATCGTCAAAGTGCATCGTGACGACATTTTGACGTCACGGCCAACTGCATCATTTTACGAGCATAGCTCGAACTGCATAGGGAGGAACTACATTTCAACGTCATGTCACGTGATCCGAGAGAATAGCCAATCAGTGCCCGATGCAGTTTTCTACATCATTTAGTTTGCGTTCCAGCATAGATAGACTTCATTTCGGCGGCAGCGCGCGTCGAGGAAACATCGTATCTCTGCAGGTAAGAAGCACTTATTTTTATACAAACCAAAAACGTGTCTTTGCACTGCTGCCGAACACAGCACCGATTGTCAGTTTTGTCTGTTTTTGAGTGTCTGAAGTACGGTGACGTGTGGTGTCGCTGACATGACTAAAGAAGTAGAAGACATTTGGAAAACTCTCGATGAGCTGAGATGAGAGCGGACTTTAGAGCCCTAAAAGAGAGTGTTAAATACTGTAATGACACCTGTGACGGAGTGACCGAGATAAAAAACGAAATAAAGGAACGTCGAAAAGAGGTCCAGAACGTATAAAAAATGAATTGACCGCTGAAAACCGTAAGCTTAATGTTAAAATCGAAGAACTAGAACAGTAGCAGCGGTCCAACAACCTCGAGATAAAGGGCGTACCAGAGGAAGGTGATGCATACGACGTAGTTCAAAGAATAGGGACAATTCTGAAGGAACCAATGTCAGACTCGGAAATTGATGTGTGCCATCGCGTACCCACATTCAGATCATCAGAAAAAAAACATAATCGTCCGCTTCGTGCGACGGTCCAAACGCGATGCGGTCTTGCAGAAAATCAAGAAACAAAGACTGACAACAAAAGACCTTGACTATGGCCGGTGCCGCAGCCCCATATATGTGAATGAGCATTTAATCGGTGCAAATGAAAAGCTACTGCGAGTTGCGATTGCCCAAAAGAAACTTGTTGGGTGGAAATTTGTGTGGTCATCTGGGGGTCGAGTGCTGCAGAGTGTGGTCATCTCACACACTCATCGCCCTCACGCGCCTCACGCACTCATGGCCCTCACACTCCTCACGCCTTCACCGCCCTCACGGCCCTCATGAATTCATACCCCTCACGCCCCTTATGACTCTCACGCCACTCACGCACTCACCGCCATCACGCATTCACGCACTCATGGCCCTCACACCCCTCCCGCACTGACCGCCCTCACGGCCCTCACGCACTCATACCCCTTACTCCCCTCACGCACTCATGGCCCTCATGCCACTCACACACTCACCGCCCTCACGCACTTATGGCTCTCACATCCCTCACGCACTCACCGCCCTCACGGCCCTCACGCGCTCACGGTCCTCACAGCCCTCACGGCCCTCACTCACTCTCACACTCATGAATTTTCAGGGTTCAGAAACTCACTCACCCTCACCTCATCTCTGAAGATGAGGGTGAGTGAGAGTGAGTGAGGGCCCTCATGAGTAAGGTTTGCCGATGTATGCCTGTGAATGCTGTGTCATGTGTGTTCCTTTCCCTAGTGAAAATACCTGTTTTCTTGATTGTGTTTCGAACTGTTGTGAACCCTGTGCTAAACGTATGGTGAAACGTATTGCTTGCTTTGCTTCCGTCTCATTACTCACTGCGCCCTCGGAAACGCATGAGCCTCAATATGGCTCTCTCCCACTTCCGAAATAAATTAATTTTAATGACTGCAACATCTGCGTTAGCCCTCTTGTTTATCCCGTCATCATGAAACACTGCCGACATAAAACCTGCAAAAAGGAAATGACTCAAGTTGTTGACGAACAAACATACAGACCAGAGCTGCTTATTTGGATACATATACCAACATGCGGATCCGACGGGCCAAGACAAAATAATTTCCTGGAGGTGGCACTGCACGTCTAGAGGCCTTGAAATACCCCGAGTGCTATTTACGGATAGTTAAGACGCAAAAATATACAGAACCATTCTGCCCAACCTCGTATAGCCTACAACAAAGGCTGCACATACATTTGGCGGTTGTGGAAAATGGAAGGAGTGCAAGTTCGTGCTTGCATCTAGGAAACAACTGTGCTGGTGATCAAGTTATCTCCCAGCGGTCCACATTGAAGTACATTTCACTCATCAGGATTTGAAGTTTATGCAAAGTTTCATAGTCACTAAAGAGCCTTCCCACGGTGCTTATGTATTCCCAAGCTTAGGCGTCATTCGAGTCATAAGATGGTGAATGCAAACTAGTGTGTCGCAAGCTTCATGGATGTGTGGCGCAGAAGATAGACAATGTGACGAGGGCACGAGAGGAGGGCCATGGTCGTAACAAAAACAGCTCGGTTCATCAATAACTTCATATTAAATGATCACTACAGTGGTGCGAGCATTTACTGCCGTAGCCAAAGATCTTAGAGCAGCCAAATTAACACTGGGCTGAAGAGTACAGCGACGAACTGATGGTCGTCGCTGTACTCGACAAACGATCAGCGTGTCACAGTTGTCTTGAAACAGTCTGGCATATGTTTTTATGAACATGTAGTATGTCCGGTCGTAATGAAACATGTCATACCATTCTCTGGAACGGTGCGTCGCATGCAGAATGGGGCTGCCACAACTTTTCAGTGAGTGGGGAAACTACAGCTCTTTGACATGGTCGAAGTGGCGGAAGAGAGATAAGCGGCCTTCCACATCCATACGCCGGTAGGCCATAAAAGCAAATTTCTGCAGTCACGTCAGCGAGAAGAGATGCTTTCTGCTGTTAGTTTACTCGTTTGCAGCATTGCTGACATTGATTTAGTGCTCCCAGGCATCATAGTCACGCATTTATGAAAAACTTCGGGTACCGACCTGTAGTGCTGTTGGAACAGGAAGTCGCCTTTGCCATAGAGTGCCATTTTACGACACCATAGTATGCAGCTGAATTCTACAGCTCAAACGCTTTACTCATGTCCTCGTCGCTTCGTTTTCCTCTTGCTCAGCAGATGGTTACCCTTCCTACCAGTACACCATTGGCTGCAGCAGCAGACTACTGACTCGCTAGGGACAGGGGGCACATATGACCCTCTGCCACAACATAACCATGATCATTTACTTGCCCGGATATCAAGTCCAACCCAGACCGCATTCACTGGTTGGAAAAGCAGTTCCCTTCCTAAAAAAGTTTATGGAGGGCGCTTATATAAATATACAAGATGGAATCACAAGGTTAATATTCTCTAAGGTGCTACTCCTGCTCCTGGACTGCATCTTTAGGGAGGAGACTTCTGAAGAAACATAAAATTATTTTACTTCAATCCACGAATGTCACAAATGAGAGAGTGACAGCGTCGAGATTATTAACAACCGAAGTGATCAAATACAAATTATGAAAATTAAAATTTCGAAGAGAGCTTTCGTGATAGCAGAAGGTTAACAACCCCGCTTCCGCCCACCAAACATCAGTGACAGTTCCACTGCCTCATGCACAACATGTTCTGGGCCTGTGTTTCTATCCGTGAAAGCTATGATGAGGCAAACATGGATGCGAAAACTATTACACCCGGTATACTACTTCCTGGTTTCGATCACCGGAAGCACAGGCACCGCACCCAACGCTTTATGTAGTGGCGCCATTAAAACTAGCCTTTGTAGAAACATGTTAGCAACACCGATGAACGTTTAAAACAGCCGAAAGAGCGCTTAGGCCAGGCCGCATAGTTTACAGTTTACATATCCGAGAGAGCACTTAGCTAACGCCGCATAGTTTGCAATGAGGAAATGTTGCAGAACTCTTGCCTGCTTGGAGCACCGCTTCACTTCTCAGTCCTTTTCCTTCCGCATCGGGAGTTCCAATCGCTTTCTTCGTTATTAGGGTCCCGTAGGAAGGTCGTTTGAGGATTTTAAACTTTCCCGTTGAGGCCTGTGGACGCGGCACCGGACTCGGGCACTCACTCGAATACCTTTTCGTGCTTGTTGAGCCCAGATAAACATGCGTTTCTTGTTTTCCATGAATCCTATACTACGTCTCATACTGTGATGATACAGACCACGGGGTCCAATCACAAGCCTATATGAAACCTCGTGGTAAATTTGCTCCATCCTACGTATCAGTGCACCAAGACGCGTCACGCGGAAGCGAGTTTTTCGTCTGCTTATCGAGAACTCGCGGCGGCTTCGTCTGCTTGTTGGGTTTTTGCTCTAGCTCCTTGTCACAGCACGAATAGTTACAACACTCAAGGAATCTCGACTGCTGATTCATATGCGTGTGCTTCGTCCGTACCGCCGTCAGCCTCGTACGCGCCTCGGTTGCCGCTAGGACTGCCTTGCATGTCCTCATCGGTAGGTTGTCTGACTAATTTTATCAATTGCCGGAGGCAGAGCCTCCGCATCTCCCTGAATCATAGCCTAAGGTATTCGTGTTCCCACTGCGCCGGGGCATTTGGCAGTAGTAGTCAAGCGTAATCTGTGGGGACAGCGTTGGAGAAAGCTCCTCTCTCTTCCAGCCTAACGCCGCCGCGGCATTCGGCATTTCAACATCCGATCTATGAAAAACAGGCTGCCTGAACTGAACACAGTGCTTGAGTCAATAGATGACAGTATTTGCCCTCGGCGAAACGTGGTTGAGCCCGAGGACGTGTGACGGCCACTGCGCCGTCTTTACGCGATACACCTTAACTTCCCGTGCAATTTTTCATTCGCTTTGGCCGCGCCGAACCTTGATTTGGGTTCCCGAAAGGCCATATTCGTTTATTCATGTACTTCCCGTACAAACTTATTTCTCGTGAGCGTTTACACTCTTCCCAAAGCACGCACTCATCGCTGCTTAAAACATCCACCGAAAAGATTTCTGCACAATCCTTCACGCAGTGCACACAAAGCGACATTACAAGCTACAAAAAGCAATAAACTGCCATTATTCCACGCTCATTTTACTTCACTATATTCATGAAATTTTGTAACAGAAATCTCAATAACATGGATAGATGCTATCATGCAATATGGGCGTCGTTTGTTGCAGTTTTAATAGGTCCTTCACTCGCCAGACTGAAATCTTGCTTCAGAGTTACTATGCTCACTTTATATTTGAAAGTGCTGAAATTAAAGAATAGAGATTCCCAATGTAACTCACAAGACAGGTTTTAATATTATACCAGACATTGTGTCACATATGGCACCAGCAAGAAACAAATGTGGCTGCTGCTTGATTCGCATCTTGGGTGACCAATAGACGCACCAGCCAGTCGTGAATAATGCCGCCAGAACCTGAACCTGCTGCTTGATTCGCATCTTGGGTGAGCAAGAAACGCACCAGCCAGTCGGGGATACTGCCGCCAGATCTTGAACCTGCTGCTTGATTCGCACCTTAAGTGAGCAAGAGACGCACCAGCCAGTCGTGGATAATGCCGCCAGATCCTGGACCTGCTGCTTAATTCGCATCTTGGGTGAGCAAGAACGCACCAGCCAGTCGGGGATACTACCGACAGATCCTGAACCTGCTGCTTGATTCGCATATGAGTGAGCAAGAGACGCACCAACCAGTCGTGGATACTGCCGCCAGATCCTGAACCTGCTGCTTGATTCGCATCTTGAGTGAGCAAGAGGCGCACCAGTCAGTCGTGGATACTGCAACCAGATCCTAAACCTGCTGCTTGATTCGCATCTTGAGTGAGCAAGAGACGCACCAGCCAGTCGTGAATAAAGAGGCCAGACCCTCAACATGCTGCTTGATTCGCTTCTTGAATGAGCAAGAGAGGCACCAGCCAGTCGTGGATAATGCCGCCGGATCCCGAATCTGCTGCTTTAGACGCGTCTTGAGTGACCTATAGACGCACCAATCAGTCCTGTATAATGCTGCCACATGCAGACACATGCAGAGTCCGCTGCTGGTGCCACTTGTCGTCACAGGGCAATGTAAAGGCAAGAATGCCTACCATTCAGAGTCCCCATACGTGTCGATTACATAATGTCGAGGACAGTGTCAACGAGGCCATCTGCTTCCCACATCGGTTATTCATCATTAACGTTGTGTTTCACGTAGCTTTTCCAGTTCTCGGGGCTCACATGTTGCAAAGCATTCGGAGTCAGCTTCTCCACCTCGACAATCTTGAACGATTGGTTCCGGCTCGCAACTTCTCCTTTTACTTGGCTCCATACCAACTCAATTGGATTAAGTTCACAGTGATAGGGAAGCAAACGGAGGACGCTGTGGCCGTGGTGCTCTGCTATCGCATCATTGCGATACTTTTCCAGCTCGGGCCTTGCACAGCCTTCGTTTTGTTAACAAGGTTCAGTAGCTCCGCCTTCAGCATGGACAGGTTCAATGCAATCCCATTGTTGTTGAGCCATTGGTGAATCCCGAGCTTCTTTGTACTGGTAGTTGGCAGGTAGTGGAGTTTTATATAGTGTTACGAGGCATTGTCCATGACTACAACACTCGTGGGCTTGAGGTTTGGTAGCAGCTTCTTGTTGAACCACTCCTCAAAGCATTGCCCGTCCATTTCTTGGCGGTAGTCACCGCTGCCATTCTTGGCACGAAACAATATCGGCCGCACCCAACACCTCCTAGAAGACAAGGCCGTAGCGCTCTTCTCGTGACGTAACGAAGGAACGCCATCGGGCGGGCGCGGCGAAGCGAAGGCAACGCGCGTGGATCGACCGTTGTAACGCGCTTTTAGTCACATACGCGTGTCTTATTAGCTAAAATGAAAGCTTCACATTGCAACGGGTCTCGAAAATATTTTATTACATTATAGGCGGCAACCAGACAACCGGCTTGCCGGTGTCTGGTTGCCGCCTATGCTCATAGATGGCGGCAACCTTTCCAGCCTTTCCACTCTGGCTTGCCGACTTGCGGACTGCCTTTACTTCATTCCCACTATAGTACAGCTTCGCTGGTCTTCCTTCTTCACCACAGTGGAAAGGCTGAAAGTTTTCTTGTTTAACCTAAGTTGTAGCTTAATCATCACTCCAGCATGCGTTTTTAAATTTTCGTCATGTTCTGTTTTGGTTCGTCCACATACCAGAATATCGTCCATAACAACTGAGACCCCTTGTAGCCCTTGGATTATTTGGTGCATGGCTCGCTGAAACATATCAGGAGCTCTTCAGATTCCAAATGGCATTCTTAGGAACCTGCACCTTCCTTACGAGGTGCTAACGGTACAAATGTTCTAGCTTTCGTCTGCTAGCTTAATCTGCCAGTAACCGGAAGCAGAGTCTAGCGTGGAAAATATTTTGCACCACTCAAATTTGGGGCGATATCTTCTAAGGTTGGCATTGGCTAGTGGTCCCGCAGCAGGGCTTTGTATACGTCTGACGGATCTAAACATATTCTTACTTAGTCTTTCTTGACAACTACAACTATGGGGCTTGCTCATTGTGTTGGTTCAGTTATATTTTCGATGACTTGGTTTGCTTCCATCCGGTCAGCTCAGATTTCACTTTCTGCAGCATAACCGCAACACGTGTGATTGGATTCACTGTGCCTTGGGCACCCGGCTTGACCTTAAGTTGGTAAATGACGTCTTTCAGTTGATCTAAGCCTTGAAAACCGTCACGGTAAGGTTCAGCCGCTTCATACCGTTTCTCCTCTACGGTAGCCACACGAAGAATGGAGCCCGAACTTTCGGAGACATCCTGACTGAGCGTGGTTGTGACGTCGTCTTCAACCATAAAAGAAGTCTGTCTCCATTATTTTTCATTCCCGGATGCATATTGTTAACGCGCAGGCGATACACACCCTAGCAACGGCGCTCACGCCGGATTGGCTTGCTCGTGGAGATTGACACTGTCGCCGTCAACATAGGAAGCGGTTACGAGTTTCCGAAGCGGTAGCGTAGCGTAGTGATTAGATGTCAGCCTCATACGCAGGGGACGCGAGTTCGATCCACAATGTGGGCTTACTTTTTTTTCTCGCACATTGTGTTTTGTCGAGGCATTTGACAATATTTACGACACTTCTTTTTACGATTAACACTGAAAAAAAAACGAATGTTGTCGACGAAATTTTGTTGAACTAAATGGTATGGCACTAGTTCCGGAGATGCATGGAGGACAGCGGGGCTTGGGTTGCCAGCTGGACGCCGCGAAGCGGCGTGTACGAGGGGAGGGGGCCCTAAGAGGGTTAATAGTTTGGCAATTAGCAGCCGCATGCGCGTCGCCGCAAAGCGGCGTTGGCGCAGGCAAGGGAAAGGGGCGGGGGTAGATGGGGGGGGGGGGGGTTAATGCGCTCCCAAGTGATACACGCGCCGTCCGAATCCGATATTTAAATTCCCGCGAGTTGCCAAGCAGTCAATGCGGCGTGAGCGTCGTTGCTAAAGGGTCTATCGCCTGCGCCGTAGAATATGCTTCCCTGAGACACACAGCCGAGTCCTCACGAACGCGTTCTTTTGAAAGAAAAAAAAAATGCTTTCAACACGAAGTTGTTTTTTTGGCAGGGCGTCAAAGTTATGTCTAACTTGACCTGCCGAGATGACTGAGCATGTCGGGCCGGTGTCTAGCTTGCACTTCGTTGGCGTGCCAGGAGGCATATAAGGCAATTCGTTGGCGTGCCTTATATGTCGGCCACGACTGTCCGTTTACTTTCTTCCGCAATGGTGTTCACTGACAAGAATTCTAACCAGAAATCATCTGAATCTTCGGTCATTATCTGAAGCACCTAGTAGCTCGCTTTATTCTTTGCTCGCTTGTTTCCTTTGCTTTTACATACTCTGGCAAAATGGTTGGGCTTGCCGCAGATCATTCAGTTCTTTCCTAGCACTGGGCATCGGTCATCGCGATGCTGTAAGGCACATCTCGGGCATGGTTTTCCTTGGTCTTCACTAAGGAGCAAGCTTCCTATGGTTTAGATGAACCTTGAATCTCTGGGAACTGTTCTTCACCGTGCTCGTGAGCTCTACAAATATCAACTGTCTTGCCGTAGGTTGAATTTTTCGAGATAAGTTTTTCTTCTAGCTTCAAGTCTTGAACTCCCAGTCTTATTCTGCTACGGAGCATCGTCTCTTCAAGCTCGCACCGCTTGTCTAGTACTCTCAGGTCCGTTAGCCTAACACTGAAACTCTCCCCTGCCTTCTGGTTCGGTGTTCCAAAGCGAAATCAGCTAGGTTAGACGCTGCTCGAAAAAAAAGCTCTTCACATATTTGGTTATCAGGAGTCTGACGTCTTACCTTTCTTCTTCGTTGTCCGAGGTAAACGTGCTGGAGGTTATACGTGCTTCTTCGTCCATCCTAATGAGCAGTGTCGCTGCTTGTACCTTTTTGGGCTGCTATGTAAGCAGGGGCGCGGTAGCGAAGAGTTCGAACTCACTTTTCCAAATCTGCCAACTCTGCCGGGCATCTTCAGACGTGTCCAAGGGCTTGGGTGGAGGCAGTAGCGACGTCTTAACTCCGTGCGATGCTGCGGCGCCGAATGCGGTGACGGTGGAGGTGGCCATGGGGCGGATCCGTTTCAGCAGCAAGCGGCGTGCTGCCGTCAACAGCGAGAGCCTGCTCGACAGATCGCTGTCGCAACCGCTTCTGACACCATGTAGACGGTTGCGTGTCGAGTGACGAAAGAACGTTTATTGCTAGGTGCAAGATAATATATAGAGAACGTGTAAGCAGTGAAACAGATAAGAAGAGTGCGGTGGCTGATAACACGAGCGCACAATCAATACTCGCCTTACATATAGGACTAAGGACACCCCCTTGAGCGACGCAGCGGGTCACCGGGTAAGAAAGCGTGTCTCCTTCCTTTGTAAACATGAAAAATAATCTTTCTGTGAGGTAGCTTTTTATCTACCTGCGTATGTGTCCCCCAATGCTAATTTCGCGGAGAGCTTGAAATATCGCTTTGTGAGTGACGTTATCAAATGCTTCTTTGATATCTAAGAACGCCCCTATTGTGATTTTAATGATGTGCTCACTCTTGTTTTAAGTTACGAGGTCAATGACTCCATCAATGGAGCTCCTTCCTCGCCGAAAGCCTTGCATGATTTCTGGATATAGCCCTCGCTGTTCAAGATAAAAATCTAGAGGGCCGTGAATTATTCTTTCCATAATTTTTTCTACACCACTCGCGAGCGCGACAGGACGGTACAAAGTTAATTGAAGTGGAGATTTGCCCTGTTGGAGAAGTGATACAATTCTTGCCTTTTTCCACGAGTTTGGTACATTTTCATTGATCCATGAAAAGTTGTATATATTCAAAAGAAGCTTTCGCGCGTCCTTCCCCATATGTATGAAATAACTACTGTATGGCGGCAGGTCTCGGTGAGGTGTGAGGTTTCACAGAAGACAGTGCAGCACCCGGTTCGCTCTCTAGGAAAAGGTCGTCCATAGTTTCCTCACGAAGTACTGGCTCGACCGAGGCGCGAAATGAAGATTGGCTCGAAACGGTTGTGTATATTGTCAACAATATACACTGCTGGTTTACCACTTCTTTCTCTCAACAATTTCTTGACAACGTCATTGAGCGAAATGAATTGAGTTGCGTAGGATAAGATTTAAGACCTCATAAGATCTTCCATATTTTACATAATGGCTTTCTGAGATCTACATTTTCGCAGAGCGTCCTCCAGCAATGTCGAGCGAGCTTCTTTAAATGACGACAGATTTTCTTGCTCAATTGGCGGAGATCTTTGATATCTTTAGTCCTCCTGGATCGTCGTTCTGCCCTCCGAGGGAGAGCGCGGAGGCGCCCATATTTTGCGTCGAATGTTTTTTTCCGTGGACGGGTCGTTAATTTCACATGTGTTTTTTTCTGCACAGGATACAGTGACCTTTTCTAAGTGAGATAGTTCAGTAACACTTTTGCATTCGCTCGTTATTTCTTCTTTGAAAATATGTCAGTTGGTTCGTTGTGGGAATATGGTTTTTCGTACACTGGTGAACCCATTCATTGTTGTGTACGTGGGTACGTGGTCACTTCCACGAGTTTCAATGTCTGCAAACCATGTTGTTTGCGATGTTTGTGCTGGCAAAACAACTGTTAAGTCAAGACAGCTGCTGGCGTCCGTTCGGTAGAAATACGCCGGGGTTCCGTCATTGACTGAAGATGAGTGGTAATCATCGGTTGATTCCGCCAAGCGCCTTCCCCGCAGGTTTGTCCGAATGCTTCCCCATATCGGAAGGGAATGGCAGAACGTTAAACGTCACTACCAGTTTGAAATCATCTGAAGAAGCAAGGAGTGCACTCTTTGATCATCTCCATCATTGACTCGGGCGGAGGATTCACGACTTACTCTTGAAAAATAAATATTTTTCTGTGCAAATACACCGTTACCAAGCTTACAATTTTCAGGATGATGCCTAAAGATCATTTCTTGCAGTTTGCAGCAATAAAAAAGTCGATGTTTAGGTATCCCAGCAGGGGCATACATATTAAATACAATTTTAAAATGGCACAAATAAAATCTGAAACAGTCGCTACGAAACGCACGCTTAATCCATAACGAATATTATAAGAAGCCTTGGGATTGAAGCGTTTCTTTACCGAAACTAGATTGTTTATTAATATGACATTTTAGAGCATTCCCCCATTGGGAATTATTCTTCCCTGAAGTATATAGAAATTGTTTGCCCACCGTTGTGAACAGTCGTCCATTATACATGCATCTCCAAACTGTATATTTGGCGTTTGAATACCACGCCCCGTAGCCCTTCTTTTTTCTTCTTATTAATGACTGATTTTTTTTCTTTCAATACGCTGTTAACGCTGAACCGTTATAACATATCGGTTACCGGTTATTTTTTGTGTGTGTGTTTTGTTTTCTTCGATTAAGGTCACCATTTTGGTTTATCGCTCAATATCAGTTCCTTTCCAGTTACAGTAACCAAAACAGTTTCGTTCTTTGTCGGTTTTTGGTTCCGATCTTCGTTTCAGTTTGAGTCCCCGGGTAAAAATGCATTCGTTGTAAGTTTAATCCACAGAGACGCTTAATGCAATTAAGGCTAATAATTGACAAATATAAGCTATGCTGTACTTTTAACGTTTGAGCAAGAGCAACCTTTTGTTTGACTACAGGATTAAATATGCTTTGCCTTGTTCTGTCAACAAATGAGAGCATGAAACAGCTTTAAGATTTAAAGCTTCTGGGGGCTGCTTTGATCTTCTCTAACCCTCAAGGGCAATTGATACATAGTCAACGTTTTCGCAGGTACCATAAAATGTTTGTCGGACAGTGAAATTTCAAAATGTCGACCTCAATGTCGGTCAGTCTGAATCGTACGCACGCCACACCCCGCATCGCTCAGCTGATAGTGCCGATACCAACGAAGAGGGAGTGGAGTCAGTTGATGAAAGGGAGGTGGCAGATTGTTCCGGCTTGCGTGTTGCTCTCACCGCAATGTCAGCTCAGCCGGCATTGCATCGGATCGGAATGCGCTCTAAAAAGATGCCTACGGGGCCATGTAACTTGAAGGGAGAAAAAGAGCGATGGGGAAAAGATTGTATGATTGTATTCCTCCTTTGAAGAGCTTGGAGCAGAGAAGTTGTAATATGTTTGTTTCGCGCAGGCGGTGCCCTTAGGTCTCCGACTCAACAACTGCAAACGGTTAGCCACAATAAAAGTAAAAAATCAACAAAAAAAGCTCTGCGATGAAAAAACAATTTTAACATTGAGCACAATTGTAATTCACAAGCTGCAGCCCTGACATGCCTTTTTTATTTTTTATTTAGCGGCACGACCTTCTGAATCGAGGGCACGAATTGCAATTTTCGTGCCACATGTGAAACAAAAAAATACAACCTGAAGTGTAATTATTCGACGTACGTACGATTTCCTTGTGCTTTAAAGGGGTCATGAAACGATATCGGGTTGGAATGTTCATGACTTCGCAGAGGCGTACTGGTCCTGGTCTGCACCAAGTATACTGGTACAGACCGCCACTGATTCAGAAGCTTCTTTATCGCGGTGGAATGCGAGAATAAAGGGACTATTTCTCTCAGTCTTGACTTTGCAAAGCTTATTGCCGTAATTGTGGGATCGAAACCGCCCGCCTGACGACACTTGAGCGCGGCTCATGGATTGGACACGAGAACTGCGTGAGCTTTGACTTCGGCTCGTATCAATCAATACCTCGGCGGAAAGTCGGGTAGTGGCTCGTGCCCAACCACTGCGGTGATGAGAATAGCCAAACTCCAACAATGCCTGGAGCTCTACACGCGTTTCTTTCTTTCCAACCCTAGCGCGTGGCTATGATTAACGTTGGCAGCATAGGATAAGTACCAGGTCACGTAGCCGCTTGTTCTGGCTCCGAGTGGAGGGGATGAACGATGCTCATATTTCTCGAATTTGTTTGGCGACTGCCATTGCCTACAAAGAAAAACTAAGGCAAGTTTATCCAGTTATTAGCGTTAGTGAGTGATTCTAGGTACTGGTAAAGGGGAGCGGGTTGAACATGAATACACAAAATGGAAAGAATAAAACACGGAGGACAAGCACACGACAACCACGTGGTTTTCCTGTGCTTGTCCTCCGTGTTTTATTCTTTCAATTTTATGGATTGTAGGTAGTATTTAGCGAAAGTAGAAAATCGTTTGATGGATCCTTTAAGTCGGGGTCACACTGCTTATAAATCATACAAAAGACAGTCTGCATACAGATTCGAACGCAAATCGTCGCGAGATCTGTGCTTCGAATGCAGCATGGCAGCGAGTTCAGGGAGAAAACTTGGTACGAGGCATTCGAAGCACGGATATTGCGGTGACTCGTGTTTTGCAGACTGTCTTTGTATGATGTATGATCAGTTGTGACCCCGGCTTCAGGAAACTGTTATTTCTATATTTTTGATCTAAGTTCCTTTTTTCTTGATTTTTATTTCGTTTCATTTAGGTCAGAACTAGTGTAAAGTAAAGCACTTGAATGATTGATACTAAAACTTTAATTTTGACTAACGCTTTATTTTTTACTTTTTTTCATCCTAAACGGAAATTACCCCTCTTGTCAAAGTTCAGTGGCCCTTACAACATGTGAACTGAAAAGCTAAAACTTTTTTTTCTCTTTCAGACAACAAAAAATTTTTATCGTGTTTTTATTTTAGTTTTGTGCAAGAAACAGGATGCGTTGGGCACGTGTTCTCGATTGCGCGCTCTGTTCAGAATAAAAGGAGCGGACTCATCATCCGGGGGACGACTCGCCTTTGGAGCTGAAGGTGAACGCAGAGAAATCAAGAACACCTCGAAATCCGTGGCAGCAGTTCTGGTAAGAACCCTCCAACGTTTTCCATCTCTTCTGAAGCGATACACTCTACGGTCGTTCGGCCTTCTCCCCAGCAAGGGCGACACTTGCAAGCTATGCATACACCAACACGCATCGCTGACGGGACGCCACTGAGGTGGCGCTGCTGTTGGTAGTGCGCATGTGCGGACGGTCCATTTCACGCGAATCTGGTTTCTGCGCACGGGCAGTGCCCACACCTCGTGCGGAAACTGCGTCTTTGCCCGCACCCCATAAGGGCTTGTTTGGAAACAGCGCGTTGGCCTATAGACCTTTTCATTTTAGTAGTTGCCACACCGGCGGATAGAGGGCGCTGACGCACTCGGCGCCATTAGGTTGCTTCAATTTGATTGGTTTCGGTTTGAACGTGAACGCGGCTATGTTGCTGTTTTACGTTGTTTTTGCTTAATTTTGTAGTGCGAATATTTTCCTTGTAGCACACAACCAATGACACAGCGGTATTGAGCCACTTTGAGGACTACGAGGTGTATTTTAGCCTAAATTCTTTTTTTTTACCAACTCCTTTGATGTATCTGATTATGGTCAGTTGCGAAACGCCTGACTGATGTATAGGAGAGATTACCATCATCTACGGCCGTACCCGATGACATCAATTTCCAGAAAAACAAACTAATGAAGAGACTAACACGTGAACGTAAAGAAGCATATCAACAGCTTGATTAGCAATGTGCTGAATCGGCCAGAACAGATAAACTCGCGAGTTTACTACTCACTGTTTGGTTTCCGTGGGCACTCAACCTTTAGTGAACCTCGCAGACTAAAAACGTATCGTGTAATGAGGCAGATAATTGATATAAACAAATAGTATCATCTCGATATCTTTTTTTAATTATTATTCAATACTCGAGCATGTTGTGACAGGCCGAGTAGGAAATTTCTTAAATTATCAACCCTGCTAAAGTATTCATAAGCAGCATTTCGCAATATTGGCCCAAGAAAATAAATTATTTTTATATGAACATTTGCTTACTCAAGATATGATATGAGTGACAGGCCCGTCAAATTAAATCTAGCATTTGTCTTCCGTAAAATTTCCCATATAAAATTAAAGGGCACAGGAGGGGAAATACCCCGGAAAGTTTGGCTGAATCCTAGTGCTAGGCACCACTTCACGGACCTGTGTGAACAAACATTTATTTGTTTGAACATATTCGCTCTGTAAATTTCGGCGTCGCCAGCCATTAAAAGTAAACCTCTATTCGCCATCGACAATCCTGGACTCAGGTAATTGTTATGCAGACAACTTTTTTTTCAGTGTTACATATTGCGGATTTCAGATACTGGCACAAGTTTAAACAGCATACATAAAAAAGCGTCGTCATTATTGCGCATGCGCCGAACCCAAACCGCGTTTTAGATTTGCAAATATAAGCGACGTTATTTCTTTGTGCACGCTATTCTAAAACTCGCTACTGTTAAGTTGTGTGTGGCAGTTTCTTACGCGGAAAGTCCCAACCTTTGTGTTAAAATAAACTAAGTGGATGGCACTGGTTATCTGAATATAATCAATAAATCACTTAAATATGACTGTCGAAATAAGAGCGCGCATGGTATACAATTTCTTAAACTTCATAAGTAACCGACCAACAGAATGTTTACGTAGCAAAAAAGATTGAGAACCTCATACACATGTAGGTGTGATTTTATGAACAAACAAATCGCCTGATGTTGACGTACCATTACTTCTAGCCTCAGATAAAATAGAAGCTAAGCGTTCGTTGTCTATGTCCTCCGCGAATTTCCTCCCATAATAAAAAAAACTCTTTTCGATATATTATGAATACAAAGAACGATACTTTCAGGAAATACAGATAGTCTCCTTGCGCTGACTATTCTTGACGCCTTCCGATCCTAGATGAGCGATATAAATATACGCGCTTCTTACTGAGAATGTTTCGCCACTATTAGTAAAGCAAACCTCAGTTGTCATAAAACCTTTCCACCATTGTGATGTCTTAGTCGTCGAGTAGACGTATTGGACTACAGTTTCCGAAGTAAGGCAAAAAGTGCGGTGAAACGCGACGAAAAACGCGAATACAACGCATCCGCCAAGGCGCGGAGGGGAGAGCGAAGCAGCAAGTTGAAGCAACCTAATGGCTGCCGCGTCACGTGATTCCAAGATGGCAGCGCCCATGCGGGGGAGAATGAAATGGTCTATACGGTCAATTTATTAGTCATGGTTATCTCCCCAGATCTCTTACAAATATATTGCTCTTCTTGCTTATTTCAAGCCATGGAAATTATTGTTTGATACCGCCAAACAGCGACGCCGCGTATGGCGGTATGAAGATGTGCGCTTGTTTTGGCGCTGTGTGGATAACGAAATCTCTGAATACAAGAAGCGTCTTTTAAAGAATCCTGTCACCGGGAATTCGAATCGGTTCACCAAGAATGAAGTCGTCAAGAGAAGCTGCTCATTTAATAGATAAAGACAGTCTGCAAACAGATTCTAACGCGAATCATCGCGAGATCCGTGCTTCGAATGCAGCATGGCAGCGAGTTCAGGGAGAAAACTTGGTACGAGACATCCCCAATACGGTCGCCATTAAAAAAGTGACCGTATTGGGACTTTGGCGCTACTTTCCCTGGATCCAGTTTCTGTACCAGCAACCAAACGTTTCCCTGTTTGTTTTGTTACGTGATTCGACGTGCATACTGGCTCGAAGCTCAGATTCAGTCGTGTCTTCGAAGTGTAAGCGGCAATGACGGTAACTTGTCGCCATGTTTATCTTGTATCTGTGCCAGTACGAAGTGCACAGTTTGCAAGTTGCCTCTTAGAACTTTTCTATTGTTATATTAAAGTGCGCAAGGTAGTGGTTCCATAAAACAGGTGAGTTGTTTGAGTAAGGTAGAACGATTCTACAAGCCGATGTTGGATAAAGCTGACGTATATGTCTCGGTTGTCTCCGTCAGACTCTGTCTCTTTCCCTGTGGGTTTGAACTTGCGTGTATGTGCTTGAACGCATAGTTTTCATATGTTTTGTTCTTTTTGTCTTCCGTGTTGCAGGTTAAAAAACATACCAAGTCTCTGGAGAACAAAACAGAAGGTAGAAAGACAACTGAACGCTCCGATTCGCTCAGTCGAGCGTCACTGTCATTATACAAGATCCTATGCACATGGAAGGGTCCGAATAGTAGACAAACAGTAAACACAAACGTATTCTATAATTATTTTTATTTGAAGGTTCACTTCAAATCATATTTTGAAACTGGCGTAATATAAATCACGCTATAAACAGTGATTTATATCATCTTGATTTTTATTCTCCACCCTGAAGTGAAGTGCGCCCGGCATTGGTTTGATCAGCGCTGAAAGTGCACCAGAGCACTGGCGCGTATAGATATTGTGTGCATACTTCAGAAATGTGTTGCCAAGTATTCTTTGGAAACCTTGTTTATTTACATGGTAGGGGATACACACCTAGCTGTTTTTTTTTAATTTTTTATCAAGATTCTATTTGCGTAGTATTCGTGGCTCCAGTAAAATCAACGCGTCGCGTAGCGGCAATGTCGAAAAGCTCCAAAAGTAGGTTCTTTCCCCTCGACCGTGTACTTTTGCTGCTTGGTTCTCGTCGGCAACATAGATTCACGCGCTTGAAACTTAAATCAACTAAACAATCACTGTTCAGAGGAAAAATGATGTCAAAAGATCCTAATGGTGAACAATATTCTTCATCCGCATGTTGAAAAGCGATATATAGCAACGCATGTTCCCATCCTAAATTCGTAGTTAAACCTACCCATTTTAGTAGATTTATAAAATAAAGGTTGCCGCAAAAGTCGCATAAACAAAAGATAAAAGTCATTAACTGTTTAGAAACTGTCTGTGTCATTTCTAAGTCAAAGAGAACGTCAAAACCCTATCCATTTAAAAATATGCCAATTCGAATGCCATCACAAAGCTTGTCAAATCTGGTTATGATGGCATTCTGATGGGCGTGCAAGCCCATACGCACGCCTGTCACATAGTGATTCTCACGAAGACCTAATTTTCTGCCTCACCAATATATTGGTCAGAATAAATCGGTCGTGATAATCGGTCAGACAAAACGTCAACGTTGCGCAAACAAAATTTACTCCCCGCTTCATTCAGCATTAGCTTAAATTCGCACAAACACATATCTATAATTTAGATTATCACGTGACTTTTAGCGGGTTGCCTATCAATGAAATTTTGGAAATATGATAAGCGCACCCCTATCTCAAGAACTCTATTTAACGCCTTTGCCGACATTTCTTGACGAAGTGTAGTCGTGTCGTGTTTGGCCTACGGCGGCCTGGTTGTGACCCGAGGGGGAGGGGAGGGGGCCTTGTGACGGCGATTACAAACTATGTTACAGCAGCCGTAGTGGCTTATGCACTAAAATTACTTGGAGTTGGCTACAAAAGTTTAACAGCCAATCGCCGCAGGTTATTAACTGTTTTCTTCAAACATGTGTCTGAGAACTGCCTACGACGCGGATCGGACAAAGTTAAAATTAACACTTATCGCCACTTAGAGGAAATTCCAGACGACGATATGTAGTTGCTTTATAATAGCTTTCCAGCCTACCGGGGGGGGGGGGGGGGGGGGGCAGGCAGGCAGGCAGGCAGGCAGGCAGGCAGGCAGGCAGGCAGGGAGGGAGGGAGGGAGGGAGGGAGGGAGGGAGGGAGAGAGGAGGGGGAGGGTATTGGGAGGGGATGGGGAGGATAGGATAGGGGGTGGAGAGTTTGGAGATATCCTTCCAGACATGAATCTAACTATTTTGTGCTAGGTTGTCAAAACTAACTTAACTTAAAAAAAGGGGAAAAATGGGTTGTCTGTATGCTTATACAGACTAGAACGCAGTATGCCTCAACGGGCGACTTGTCTCCCAGCTGTTGATGAGAAATTTAGCCAGTACATGACAACCGCTAGCCTCAAAGTCTTCAACGTGCATCACGCAGTAGTTATACACGACCGCACGCCGGCACGATGCTCATTCAGATCGAAACGGGCAGGGGTTGGGGACTGAACCCAGGATCCCTGGGTTCTGCAGCGCGAGGTTTCGCTCCACGTGCTCCGAGCATTGTGTGCGCCAGCGCACTCGGCCACCGATCCCCCAGTTTAGCTTTGACAGTGCGCGAGGGCATGCATATGTGGCACAAAAGACAGTCACGCGCTCTCGCAGCAGTTCTGGACTGCTGTAGCGAAAGCGCACATGAAGGCACCCTAGATTGCTGCACACTGGAGGCTCGGCCAGCCTTAAAAATGGAGGGTTCAATCCCCGCCCCTGCCCGTTTCGATCTGGATAAGCATCGTACCGGCGTGCGGTCGTGTATCACTACTGCGTGGTGCACGTTAAAGACCCCAGGCTAGCGGTTGTACCGCACTGGCTAAATTGCTCATCTACAGCGAGTGACTCGTCGCAACATTAAAAATGGCTGACCATCGACTCGCTGTATAAATATCCACACAACCCAATTTTTTTTAAAAATGGAGCACAAAATTGTTGCCACAGAGTACAGACCGCGTGAGCTATTTTAACTGACGAAAAAAAGAAAAAGTCCCTTAGAGGAGTTATTTTTAAAGCGAAAGCACTTCTTTCGACACCGTGAGGTCGGCCTGCCCTGGGAATATGGCTGCCTCAGTTCACGTGTTAAGTGAGCAATATAGCCAGTGAAATATAGTTTTAAGCTTTTACTCACACGACCACTAATCTCTATTATAGGGGGCTGGATAGCACATTCAACGAACAGGTATGAAGCCGCCGGAAGTAAGCGGGTTATCCCGGAAGTAAGCGCGTCGCCAACTTTGCAATTCTTTCGAGTGGTTGTTCAAAAAGCTTCGAGGGCGCTGGATTTTCGCTTGTCACCTCAAGAAATCCTGCTTGTTGCGCAGTAAGAGCGCATGCAGACCCGAGAAGTATCATGGGAAGCCATTCAATGTCAACATTTTGAGATTCTACTTGATCAATTGTGCACATGTCCCAAGTTCAAATGCCTCATTTTCTGGATTTAGTTCGGAGCATGATTGTAAAAACCCACTCAAAGACCCCGGAAAGTATGGACCAAAACATCAACTGAATTCACTAGGAAGCCCAGCAGACGCCCGACTTCCGGGACAAGCATCAAACTTCCGGTGCTTCGCTTGCGACCTGCTCGGAGAGCGGCTATGCGCTATTCAGCACCCCATAGTAGAGATCACTGAACACGACCGCACGTCGATGTAGTGTTACAAATGTTTAGCCAAGAATGTGATCTCCCCAGCCCCGAACGCCCGTGTTCATCGCTTTGGAAAGCAAGTAAAAAAGCGCCATATGCACGAGCATTGGGAGTGGCACCGACCAGGAGCTCTCTACTGAACCGGGCTCAAATCGGAGGCAGATTTCTGGGACAACGAAGTAAGTTTTTGACGCCGACTCCACCTCCATTTCGAGCGCCGATCAAGGCCATGTACACACCGTCTTAACTTCTTCTGAACTCCCACTTAAAGTTGTCTGAGAGCATAATGCGCCGAAACACCCTCAAAAAGGAACACGAAGCGGAAGTTTAATTCGGGTTATGTCATGCAGAGAAGGTGTCCGCGAAAGCGCAAAAAGGCATGTCAGTTTAGCTTGACTTTAAATGTATCTCCTGCCAAGCCAGAGTGCCATCTATATTCGTAAATATCTGCAATCGGCGAAAAAATCCTACTCTGATGTTATCCTAATCACTAAACGCAGCAGTTGCTCCTACGGACAAGATGAGGCTGGTGCTCTTCTTCTGGCTTGCCTGCGGAGGGTCCTGGAACGGCGGCGTACCCAATACCATTGTGTGAGTTGACCTTTGAGTACCGGGTTTGGCGGTGTTTAATCTAAAGCAAGGACCATTCGTCCTGCTACGGCGTTTCGTGTTCGCGAAACTGCCCCAACGTGGGAGTATGTTGGGGCATGGGGCTCACGAATAATTGTCTTTTATCTATTGAGGGTCAACATCCTAAGCAATGCTATTATTCGTAACTTTCATGGCCTATAGGGGGCGCACAAATTCCCATAAAAATGGTCGTCATGTGGATGATCGTCGTATAGCACAGTAGGACGAGAGTTAAGTCTGCGACGGTTAAGTAACTTTATATTTTGTGTAAAGCGAGCGTTATATGAGCCTTACCTCATACCTCCACGTCTGGAATGTGCAAGCAAGCTACTTCATTCCAAAGTCGATCATCCAGGAGCTAGGGAATGTAATTCTCACACCACGGTACCACCATCGCTAAAAGTTGCAAATAACCGACTGGTACCTCACCGCGGGTACGGCCTGTGGCAGTGTAAGCTTCATGGCGTATCCAATTAAAACAGAATGATATTGCGTACATCATAGAATAATTTGGCGCTTTGCATGATCACGATAGAATCTGGGAAACTAGGCGTAAAGTATTGAACCATGGTTAAAAGCGCTAAAAAGACGTACACAAGATAGAAGACAAACACGGGCGCTTGTTGTTGGGCATGACATAGCCCAACAACAAGTTCTTTTATAGGCGTAAAGTGCTGGATAAAGGCCAGACATTTCCACACCATTGTACTACTGGCGATATGTTCCCAACCAAAAGAGCCGATGTAATCGGCACTTGCAATTGTACTCAATTTAAGCTGAAACCGCAGCCAATGCCACAGCCATGAGAACTTGAGGTCGCTGCTTTCAAGCGTTCTTCCGCAGAACGGGCACTCACGCTAGAAATGCACGACTCGAGGCCAGGATCACGGGCTAGCTCGCACTTGTAGATTTGGCTGCAATCTCAGTTTAAGGGTGAACAGAGTGCACCTAAACTCTGTCGCCCCCCAGTCCCACTAGAGCAAAAAAAAAAAAAAACCGACACATGACAAAAGCGCGCGCAACCTGCACGCCAGGATACCTTGGCAACCTTGTAGGCGATTGGTGCTCGTGAAGTAAGCACAAGGGATTGCTAGGGTGCCTTCATGTGCGCTTTGCTTAGGGTGGAGACATCTGGCCATTTTGTTTCACACCCTTATTTCTCTTTTTTGCTCAGAAGAGCGTGAAAGAGCGTATCCCTGCACGCCTTTGTGGCGCTGACTGTGCTATGGCGACATTTTGTTTTCGTCGATTTCTTTGTACTTTACCCGTAAGCGCGTGGTGTCGGCATCGGGCACTACAAAGGGTGGCATCACCTTAAACAGAAGGACATTAGGCACCCTAGGAATTGCAAGCCGGCCAAAGATCCCTCGCGTGCATGCTGCACGCGCTTGAGGCCTGTCGCTAAACTCTACGGTCGGTGTCGAGTATTTCTGTTTGTCCATTTATACACCTTTTCCACAAGGGCGCAGCCATCTTGAATGTCGTCACTTCTGGTATGTAGTAAAAAATTGTTTTTTTATCTATCCACACCGCTGTAAGGTGTTTACGAAAAATGTGTGATTGTCACACATTCTTGTTTTGTCTCACTTTTATTTTCTCGCATATTCCAGGTTAAAATGTATTATTCTTTTTTCGTCCCGCACACCAGATACGGAACCCACGTGACTGAGAATGACAGCAAACAAAAAACGTCTATAGACCTTTTTCGCATACTCTCGCCCCGGATTGCCAAGTAGGCATATCCGGTATAGGCGACGATAAAATATTAAAACATTTCAATCTGCAAATAAGAAAAAAAGAGAGGGAAACAAAACTAGAATTCTATTGGCGTGGCGACGGCAAAGCAATGTTTTCGCCCATACTGGGAGTGACGATATTTCAAGATGGCGGCGCCCTTGTGAAAAAGGTCTAGGCCAGGCTGACCCGGCCTAATAGCAGCAAACAAGACCACCAAACTTCCAATGGCCGCGGCGGGGGGGGGGGTGCAATATTTTGTCTAGAGCACTAAACGAAACTCCAACTACTTTCAAGCTATCCGAGTCATAAGTAGTCCAACTGTACGTAAGGTAGCAGTAGCACAGGACTACCAAGGGAGGAAGCCGCGAGCCGCACTTCAACACGCGAAGAGCCGCATGCGGCTCGCGAGCCGCAGCTTGGTCACCCCAAGTCTATATACATCTTTAAATAAAAGCGTTTGAGGGCGCGTTCATTGCCGTGTTTATGTGTTAAGCACGCGCAATTTCTGGCTGGGCGCAATTGCGCTCGAGCGCTGGCTGGACTGTGATTTAGCACGTGTGGACTGTGATTTTTCTAAACAGTGGAAACGTCTATAGTGAGACATTGGCATCACATTTTTTTTAATCATAAAATAAAACCACTCTGTTTTCTTTTTTCTTTTTTTTTGCATTTTATTGTTGGCGTTTAACGCTCTGTCGATGGCGCGCAGGCCTGCATGGCGCGCAAAAAGCGCGCCGCGAGCCCACAAACTTAACTGCCAACAATATCGCTTGGAAGAGTGACGTAGACACTCTTCTGAGCCTTATTGTGGACAGGACTTGCTGCGCGCGTTTTGACCGGTGTGACCTGTATTGGTTGTGACCTGTTGGTGTGACCTGTTGCTGTGACCTGTAGTAGTAACTACAGTCATTTCTGAAATTGCAGAATGACCAGTAAAATCAATATTTAAAAGGTTAATTTTAAGATTTTAGTTAATTAGCCCATTTACCGTGACGCTTATTCATAGGCTGATGTCCGCCGAACTCGAGACACACCTTGTGAAGAGGATATTCAGCTAGCAGTTTTCACTCTTATTTAAAAAATTATGTTTCCATTAAAAATATTATCCTGTCTATGGATCTTCACACAGTAAGCACGTTTCCACTGTTTACAAATATCACAGTCCACACGCGCTAAATCACAGTCCAATCAGCGCTCGCTCGCAATTGCGGCCAGCCAGAAAGTGCACGTGCATAACACACAAACACAGCAGTGAACGTACCCTCATTCGCTTTTATGAAAAGGTTTATATACTGGATTACGATTGTCTATTTTTTCACGCTGACCCAGCCGTCGTGTTGGTGATGATTTAAGCACAAAGTTTCACGATCCCTTCTTCCGTATATTCATTTCGCGCGTCCTACCAAAGTGACAGTCAGCGAGATTGTTATTCTAATATTTAGATCTACGTGAGCTCGTCTGCAGTCGCCTGGGGTGCACAGCGCATGGCACTATATGGGCTGGCCCAGTGGCGCGCTCGAGCCCGGGCTGCTAGATTGAACTGCCACGTTTCCTATTCTGAAACTCGTTCGGAAATTACGCGGTTGTCCTTGGCGAAAACTCCCGGCGAAGAACATGACTTTCAGTTACTGCCCGCTGAGGAGGCTGGTGGTACACGGGGTCGGGGTCAGGGGTGGAATCAAGAGCGGAAGCGGGCGTGAAAATCGTCACTGTTAGGCACAGGAGTTGTAACAAAATAGGTTGGTAGCCCAGTTGGTTGAGCACCATGAAAATATTAGCGCGAAAGAGAAAGGACAATGGAGGGCTGGACAGGACAAGTGCCTGTCCTGTCCTCCCTTGTCCTTTGTCTTTGGCGCTAATATTTTCATGGTACACAGGACGACGCGTAGAAATGACGCCAGAGTAATTGCAAATTACGCGAGCGCCGAGCTGCGGTCGTGGTGACACAAGTTACGTGATAGCGTACCTGCGCCCCGACTTTTCTAGATTAGCGTACCGGAGGCACCTCATGCGCCACTTTACACCTTTCGGCTTGCAGTAAACTATACCATCTCACAGTTACGCCGACAGTGCACTACTGGCAGTCTTGGGTAGGTTACTTTCAAAATATAATTCGTTACATATAGTCACTTCAAGAAAAAGGTTGCGAAGGTACCGTTACGGCAACAGCAGTGAAAAATTAGCTTGTTACAGTTACTTCAAAAAGTAGCAGCCTGGCGTTTTAGTTACTTTTTAATTACATAACTGATCAAGAAAAAATATTACAAAACAACAAAATAAAATGTTTATTGCATGAAGCACAAGTGCGCAAGCGAAACTTGCGCTCGAAATGTCGGAACACATCATTCGCAATGTGTAAGGAATGGCTAGAGACTACTCGTTCAATGATATATTTATCCTCGAAAAGCTGCGAAAAATAACGACAAAAGTAACGTCGTTACTGCCGTCGTTACTTCAGAATAAGTGATAAAAGCGCATTTACAAATTACATTTCGAAAACGTAACGCGCTACTGTTAAGAGTTACCAGAAAAGCAACAAAGTTACTACCTAAAACTGCCACCGAAAAGGTAAATGCACATTAACACTGGAGCTGGAGCACTATCTCAGCATTGAGTAAACACTATTTGGGGGGGGGGAGGATGCTTATACAGCCTGAACTTAGTCTGACTCAACGGGTGACTTGTCTCTCAGTAGTAGATGAGTAATTTAGCCAGTTCGGTACAACCGCTAGCCTAGGGTCTTTGAAGTGATGTCCAATTAAACGTTTTCAACAACAACATTAACGTCCACCGTCAGGTAGTGATACACGACTGCCCGCAGGTACGACGCTCAACCAGATCGAAACGGTCAGGTGTATAGAGTATACAGACAGCGCAGATGAAGCGCTTGTCTTGAACATAGCAGTGTTGTTTTGAACATTTTAACAGTGATGCCACCCTGTATCACCACTGTACACCGAAGTCAGAGCGGCATCAGCGTTAAGATCAGCGATATTTACTGCGCTGACTTTGCGCCGCGCTTGATGTGCAAATCAGGCTTCTGTGCCACCTAGAGCACTTTAACTCTTTTGCAGCCACGCTGCCTCCAATACAAACGTCGAAGACAGCGTTGGCAGCGCGCTCTACCTGACGCCTCTCATTGAGTCTGGACAACTGGAGCACGCCAGGAACCTGAGCCGTGTCGGCTCGCTCGGCCAGGTGGAAGACGTGACCGGTTACTCTGGCTTCCTCACCGTCGACGCTAAGCTGGGCAGCAACCTCTTCTTCTGGTTCTTCCCATCGAAGGTGGCGTACCTATAACCTCGAGCTCGAAAGAAACTTTTTTTACTGGGTTGTTATTAAAAATTTTGATTGCCACCCTTCTAGGTTGACGCGGAGAATGCGCCCGTCCTGATCTGGCTCCAGGGTGGTCCCGGATCCACGTCGTTGTTCGGCCTCTTCACGGAGCACGGACCGTACCAAGTGGCCGAAGACGGCACGCCACACCTGCGCGATGCCACGTGGGTCAGCCTGGTTTTCCAGTGCTCTCATGGATAATCCCGTGGGCGCGGGCTTCAGCTTCACAGAATCAGAGGAAGGCTACGCCCGCAACCTGAATGACACTTCCAGGAACTTGTTCGAGGCCCTGCAACAGTTCTTCACGCTTTTTCCCGACTACGTCGACAGGGACTTCTACGTTGGCGGGGAATCGTATGGCGGTTAGCATGTTTTTTTATGTTACTTCTTCGGGAATCAGACGTACTTCTTTAATGAACACGAAGTCTGTTTTATCAGCCGGAATCTACGAAAAAGCCGTCATGAAGAACCGTTACAAAGAACTGTGACATCATGAGGTCATGTGACACCATGATGCCATGCGGCAGCGTCATGTCACATCACACCATGTCGTCAGGTGGCACCTTCAGGTCGTGTAACGTCACAGTCATATGACGTCACGTGGCACAGTGACGTCTGTCACGTGACTTCTGTAGTGTCGTCTGACGTCATTATGTGATGTTAAGGTGTCGTGACATTAGGGTGTCACGTGACGTCAGTTGTGGCCTCATGACGTCACTGACATCACACACACACACATAGCATGTGCCCAGCTCATTCCTGTTCTTCCTTACCTTTATCAGCATGATCAAGCTAGAAAAGAAAAGCACAAGGTCATTTTCTCAAAATTTCCTGCACCTTTCCATTTCCAAGCACCCTCCCTTGCACTGGCCCTCAGATCTCTCGGGGCTCAGTGATCTAACCTTCATACTGGTTTGAGTTTGGAGTCCCTAGCCTAGAGAATCCTTAAGCGGCGGTCGCACTGGCACAAAATGTAATCTACATTCTGGTCTCTAGACATGTTCGCAGCATACACACGAATGAAGCAAACATGCTTAACATGCTTGAGGCCTCTTCACAGATAATTTCGTCATCAGGTCTGATGAAAGCATTGTGTCTCTTGTATGATGCATGAGCAGAGGGACTGCGACTTGACGAAGATAGCAACGCATCTGCCACAAAGTCAAAGTCATGTCCGCTCTGCGAGTTCTCTAGCAGCCGGATGTTTCTCGCAGTGTTTAAATATTATGAGTTGTGTCCACGTTAGAGAGCAGATATTTGGTAAGTGCAGCACAATTGCTAACCTGAGGTCTATTAACACCATCCCGCACAAGCTAGTAATCAATTACTGTGGGTCCGACTGGTGTTCGCTAAGAGGAGTTTGCCTCTCTGGTGTGTACAAGAGCACCTCGAGATTAACTTTAGGTTAATGAATATCAATCTCTTTCTATAAGATGCATGGCCTTCGATGTTACAAACCACCAACACGAAGTTTGTTGGCTTAGAAAGGAAGATGTTAAAGAGCATCCTCCTGGAGGCCTCTGTGGCGCAACCGCCGTTTTGCTACTTTCCCTAAAAGCCTAAAATATTCAGCCGCAAGAGACCTAAAAGGTTTAGCCCTGTAGAATATAATTATAAGCTCCATGTATAGGTTAGTTTAAACAAATACTGACGAGTTTTGCTTCGGTTTTGATTTAAAGTGAAATGTTGATAGATAATGCTCAAAGCAAATGCCAAAGACACCTGCCCGAAGCAAGGCGGTCGTGATTTGTCCGTACGATGGTGGTGGGAATTATTGAAACCTCTACGCTTGATGGATTTTTCGTTAGAGAGAGGAACATATATCAAGGCTTGCTTTATTGTTTCGTCAGCGGGTCGTCGAAGAAGGACTTCCCTTCTGCGATAATCCGCGAGCACTACGACTGTTTCGAAATTATAAATAATTCACAATTATATTTCACAATTATATTTTGAAAACGTCTTTTCGCAGGAAAATATGCTCCTGCTCTCGCCTACACCATCGACACGGCCGTCCAACCACGGGTGAAGATCAACCTCAAGGAATCTTTATCGGAAACGGCTTCATCGATCCAATCTCCATGATGGACTTCGGCGACTACCTTTACCAGATTGGGCTCGTGGATGAAAGCGACGCCAAAGTTTTTAGGAAGCAGTCGAAACTGATGGTCAAACTAATGAAAATGAACGCTACCTGGACGCCTTCAACGTGCTTGACCTCTCTTGACGGGTCTCCTTACCAATCCAACCTACTTCAAGAATGTCACCGGAATGGACTTCTATTACAACTATCTTTACTCCAAAACGACCTAAAAATTACCAATATTTTGACGCCCTTGTCGAGAGTCCAACGGCACGCAAGGCATTACACGTCGGAAGCCGTACCTTTACGGATACAAACAAGGTAGTTCAGCATTATATTAAGGGAACCGTCATGGCATCTGCAAAGCCCTACTTGGAGGCCCTAATTGAAAAGTACAAGGTTATGCTCTATGACGGCCAGCTGGACATTATAGTTGCGTACCCGCTTACAACAAATTTCATCTCCACCCTTCAATGGTCGGGAGCGAGGGCCTTGGCCCGAGCGCCGCGCCAGGTCTGGATGACCCCGGATGGAGAGGACGTAGCTGGTTATGTCAAGCAGGTCGGCAACTTCACGGAGGTCTTGGTCAGGAACGCGGGGCATATTGCTCCCCATGACCAACCTGCGGTCTGTTTGGATATGTTGGTCAGATTCATCGAGGGCAAGCCATTTTCTGGATGACCTAATTGTGAGCTACTGAGCGATCCTTTGTCTGCATGGAAATGAAGTTCCGTGGAGATCCTCAAAGTGGCAGTCTACGTTCTCACTGTGAGCTTTAAGCCGAGGTCGCGCTGCTTATACATCATACAAAAGACACGGCGTTCGCTAAAAACATGATGACAAAATTATCTGCAGACAGACTCAATCATGTTGGAAGCATGCCTCCCTCATACTTATGTATGTTTCCAACAGGTCTGCAGACCGTTTTTGTTTGACTAATGTGACAGAATTGTCATACAATGTGACAGAATTGTCATACTGTGTTTTGTATGATTTGTCAGCATCGGCAATGTAACCTTGGCTTAAGGATCTACGGGGGTTTATTGTGCCGACCACACTCCTGGGAGCTGCACATATAATGACCAGCTGCACAATCTGGAACGTGTGGTAGGTGAAACAGGCGTTAGAAGAAATGCGGACAGACATCGTTCCTATCGTAATCTAGAAGAGATCTATAACCAATGCGAGCTCCCACATAACAAGGCTGGGGCTGAAGTTTAGAGCGCAGCTCTTAGGTGCCCGTTTCCGGCTTGAGCGGCATTGTCGCCGTCGGCGTAATTGCGCGGTGCATTATGGGTAATTTTTCGAAGGAACCCGAGGTCCTTCGGGAGGACCTCGGGTTCCTTCGGGAGTGTCCTCGGGAGGGCCTCGAGGGACCTCGGGTTTCTTCGGGAGGACCTTGAGAGGACCTCGGTCCTTCGGGAGGACTCGGGTTCCTTCAGGAGGACCTCAGGTTCCTTCGAGAGAACCTCGGGTTCCTTCGGGAGGACCTCGTCTTCTTCAGGAGGACCTCAGGTTCCTTCGGGAGAACCTCGGGTTCCTTCGGGAGGACCTCGGGTTCCTTCGGGAGAACCTCGGAGGACCTCGGGTTTCTTCGGAGGAACTCGGGGAGGGGGGTCACGTGACCCCCCCCTCCCCGAGGTCACGTGACGGCCCCCCGAGGTCACGTGACCCCCCTCAGTACCCTTCCCTACTCCTCCTCAAGAGCTGCGCTCTAATTCGGCGTTACAGGGAGTTGTAAACGGCTTTCACTTTTTGATGTCGCCTAAATGCAAACACAGGGCGCGGATTGCTCACGAGTGCTGTCTTAACGTTTGCCTCTTTAGTTGACGTCGAGAATTCGAGCCATCCGGCCGTGTTATCTAGGACGTGTTGGCACAACACGAGGGAGTGATTATTTCCACATTGTTTTATTCTCAAAACCAAACGTTGTGTGATATACCAAAACGTCTAGGTGAAAATGAAGGAATACTTCAGATCTCCTCGAGTCGATGCGATTGAAGTGAATGAGACTGTGGTCAAAATGAACCATGATATATGTATTGAGAAGAAAGATCTAGGAAGATCGAGTAGATTGCGAGTGTGAAAATGGTTCGATAACTGGAGTTAGTAAGCAGCAAGATAAAAGAAACAGATCCAGACGCGGGTCTGTTTGGGAAGGAAATCATAGCCCATCAAAGTCCCTGCCTGCTTCCCGTCGAGGTGGACACGACAGCACAGTCGAAGCAGACTCTGCGTATCGTAGAGGAAGCAAACATCGAGGACACGACAGGGAAAGTCAAGCGCTTATTAATCTTGAGCGAAATGAACTGAATGAAAGCTCATTTTAGAGCGGTGTGGTGTGTACATACATTTGCAGCTCGAAGTCAGCCACGCCCCCCCCCCCCCCCCCCCCCATGTTTGTCCTCTAAATATATATTTTTGGTGCACGTGACATGTGTAAATTTCTCCGTGTAGATAGCCGACCGCACGTTGTGTCCGGTGACCATCGGTTACGACAACGGAACGAATTCAGTACCGCGCACCGGAAACAATGCAGCGAGTGCGATTGCCGCACCAGTTGGTGACAAAGTGCGCCGCCAGAGGGCTTTCTCTCCTTTATCCTGCTCCGTGTTGTCCCAGAATGTGAAACTATGTTCGCTGATATTGCGCCAAAAGTTCCATTTTCACCGTTAGGGTGTAGCCAGCTCAGGCATTGCTACACTGCCCGATCGTTACGGTAAGCTTGTGAGAATTTTATAAACCTTTTCAGATGTGATTGCTAGGAATAAACTAGTATTTTATTTTTTTGTCCTATTGAACACACAAGAAAGTACTCGGAAGTCTTTGCGACCATTTCTCGCTGGGTGTCAAAATCCTGTCAGTTTTCTGATCTCGGTCCTGGTTGTGAATCAGTTGCTTGAGTATCTTGTTTTGGTTCGGTACCAGTTCAACCTCGTATGCGAAATGTCTGTTCGGTAATAGGTTTCACTAAGCGCGAACCGGTATAAACCGCTTCCATAAATCTACCTTAGACCATGACCGCCCGTGTAACGAATTTCCTGCTGCTTTTGTTGAGCTAGCACCCTATAGTTCACAGGAGCCGGACTAACAAAGCCGGGAGTGTAATGCTTTTACCACGACAAAAATAACATCACAAAATAAGAAGGAACAATGGAATAATATTTCGCCTGAACACATGCGATCCGCACTGCGCTGGGTTAGCGCACTCTGCCACGGCACGCTGTTACTGCGCGTGCGAGTGTTGTCAGATTTTTGGAATGCATGCAGTAAAAAAAAAGGCTCACTCCCCATCGGGTCAATGCTTTCGGTAATATACCACGTTATTTTGTTATCAAAATACGGAGAGTCCGTTGTATTGAACTTAAATCTCGATTGCTGAAAGAAATCAAGACACGTTATTAGCGCGATTCCGTATTGCAAACTCTACTTGAACTAAGAATAATAAATGGCACCACGTCTGGAGGTATCTATTTGCAGTTACTGTTTTTCAGAGTAGTCGCTTATTGTGTTGGCATTATAAGCACAAATCGAATGTCTGGGAACGGAGCAAATGCAAACAAAACCCGTCACAACTACAAATGAAAGTGTTCTGTGTATTGTTGACTTCAAGTCATAAATGTATGTACAAAAAAACATTAAACTCATTATATAAATAAGATTACGCCTCTAAATGTAATTTCTGCGGTAAAAACATTTTCATTAAAATGAAACAATTAATATACGAATTTAAGCTGTAGCCTCCATCGCAACTAATATTGCTATTTTTTTTTGCTCTTTAGTTTGATTTGTACCAGACCCAGTCGC
>JAZHYW010000406.1:0-113135 GCA_037355805.1 Ixodes ricinus
GCCGTATTGCTAAACGCCTGCCGAATGTGCCATCGTGAGCATGCTGCGTGTTGCAGGCTTGTCGCTCTCGTTTTTTAATGCTTGTCACTTTTTTAGTGGGACTCGGGCATTAGGCAGAGGATAGCAAACGCTCGAATACGGCGAGCGCCGAGGCCCATAGTTTTTTTGTGTGTGTTGGGCAATCGATTCTTTTGAAATTCAGCTTGTCAGCGCGTGATTATTAACTTTTGGCGGTGCTTGATCATCCTCTGTTGGATCCGGCCATGGAGGTAGGAACCTGCTGGATGCGTGACATGACGTCACAAGAGAGTGAAGCCAGAGCATGGAGGGACACGCCCCCAACGATGACCACAAACGGCCGCGGTTTGTCGTCATCGTTGGGGGCGTGTCCCTCCACACTTCTGAGCTTCACCTCTGGTGACGTCGTCACCTTCAGAAGCTTCCTGCCTCCATAGATCCGGGGATCAGATTTAATGTAAAACGAATTATAGTAAAGCTACCATAATGCTGGTATATCCGTCCTGAGTGACGCAAAAGACACTAATGGCGCTAGGGAGAAGGAGGGGTCGAGTAAGCGGTCCAGACAAGCGGGACAAACAACTCTCCCTGCAGGTCCTCCCGGACTCGAGTGTGGCGCGTGCGGGTACGTGGGGGACTCCATAATAAAAATGTCTAAAAAAGGTGAAACTTGAACGACTTTGGTTAAGACAGTTTGAGCTTGCCTAAAATATTTACGAGTTGCGTACGAGTCGTTGCTTCGGTGGGCTGTGTTTCAGAGCCTTTTATGCAACTGCCGTGTTTGCAATAATTTCGAGCAAATTTCATTTCCAGGGTATAATTCCTACACGCGCTAAATATCTTGGAAGTCGCTCTGTTTTATGACGTTCGCATCAGTATGCTATACAATCGTGGGTTTCGCGTTCCGTAAAGGAGCAAACTCGTAGACGGCACTCGCGGCATCGGACCTGCTTCAGCGGAGAAGAACAGGCTCGTAACAAACTTTCATGGCGACACCAAACTTTTAGCGTTTAGAAGAAACAGGCGGGAGTTTACGACTGCTACCACTTCTGTCTACATGACACACGTAGGGTGCTCGAGTGCCTAAACTTACCACACGAAAATCACAATTTGCTATTTTTTGGCGTGACGTGCATTTTTGTGAAGTCAAAAAGATTTAAACTGCGCGACTCTCTTTAGACAGCACCTACGCTCTTAGCGCGCAGCTCTTAGGCGCTCCGTTTCCGGGCTGGAACAGCGTCACCATTGGCGTAACTACGCTTGCATTATGGGACGTTTCCCATAATGACTTCACATGTGATGCCGCCGTGACGCCACGAGGGTAAATTTTGCCCGATAAACAGTGCGGAAACGTTTTCGCTAAATTTTGAGGGAAATTGTTCCGCCAAATTTAGCGGAAATCGTTTCCACACTAAATTTAGTGACAAAAATCCACTCCATGTGACCTCAACAATCAGACTCAGCTGCCCCGCTAAATTTAGTCGTGGCAACAACCTCGTTAACATTTTTTTCAGAATTTTGCGGGTACCGTGTGCAAATTTCCGGGCTATATTGAGCGGGGAATATTTCCCCAACTAAATTTAGCGGGGAAATTTAGCGAAATTTTCCAGCTAAAATAGGGGAGGAAAGTAAGAGAAAAGGGGCATACCCTCCCCTCTGTAATACTGTACTCTCCTACTCCCTCACTAAGCTAGGTCTTATTTCGGTGTTATGGTGAATCTGCACTCGCCTTTCATTTTTTCATCTGTAGTTTAGCAGTTGCCCCGGACGTTTGCAGACACTACGCGTACTAGAGATTGAACGAAAAAAATTGTTTGCGCTTTCAATGAAATGTAGCTTTCGAAGAATAACTTAGTTGAAATATTTTATTGACTCCAAAATTACTTCCTGCGGGTTCTTTTTTTTTCGGACTGACAATAAAGGTATAAATGTGTTTCATGTAACCTAGTTTCTCTTATGCAGTAAAACTTTCGTTGTGGGCTTGCCGGTACATATCGATTAAAAGTTTTAAAAGGCAGCGAACAAAACAGGACGAGAAAAAGAGACATGTACGGACACAGACAGGCGCCAACCTCCAACTGATTTAATCAGAAACACGAAACGTCGTTAAACTGTCGATCCCAATCTCCTAAACAGGTGCAACTGATAAAGGCTCCTATCGTCTTTCATTAGCACACATCCTTCAGGAACACAACGCTTTGTTTAGGCAGAGTTGAGGGGTCGCACGCACACGTACCTATCAGCCGCTTTGTGTATTCAAAAACCTTCGATCATACTTTCTTTCCATCTTTTCATTCCCTCTCTTCATAAAATGTGTGTGCTCTAACAAAAGGTTCACACCCACATCGTTTGCAGTGTGCTCTGCAAGATGCTTCAATACCTGAATTATTGCGCACGGCTAGCCTGTGGCTCCGCGGTCTTCTATTAAAGGGAATGGTAATCCTAAATTTGGATATGAAGAAAAAAAAATGCAGGAGATGAAGGCGGGACGCCACGACTCTCTACAAGACTACTCGTAAGGCGATATCTTGAATGGACGGCCAGTAGCTTCGGAAAAAGAGGTCGAGATTGAACCAGGCCAACGAGGCGCGTGACGTCAAGATATCTCGTTTCCTCTCACTTCGCTTCGCACCCTCAAGGGGGCGAGGCGGAGAAGACCAACACCTCCTAGAAGACAAGGTCGTACCGCTCTTCTCGTGACGCCGCGAAGGAAGGTTATCGGGGGCGCGCGGCGAAGCGAAGGCAACGCGCTGGATCGACCGTCGTAACGCGCTTTTAGTCACATACGCGTGTCATATTAGCTAAAATGAAAGCTGCACATAGCAACGGGCCTCGAAAAAATATTTTATTACACGGGCAAAACATTACACCGCTAAATAATCGGGATGAAGTGGTACTAGGTAGGCGTATAAGAGAAAACATTGAGCCACTCTATAATTGCTGTAGGAATGCATATTTTACACAGAAATACTTGGACAAAATGGCGAGACACGCAGTGATTGGACACAGCAAAACAAATCACAGTTAAAAATTAGGTAGACATAGTCAACGCGGACACGGCTAGACAAGTGTCACTTACGATCATGTAAGCGATGTTATCGCGTGCAGTGACTGAATTCTGCATCATATTCGGCCACACGGGCAAAAGTAATGTAATTTCGATCGAATGAGATTATGGGGTCGACAAATCAGCTTGCGACGCTCATATAATCACTCAAAAACCGCGAGCTGATTAAGTTCCATATCATTTAATGAAAATATATTAACTTTCCCGTGTGGCAGGGGTACCAAACTTACTATTTACAGTCAACTAATTTACTTCTCCCATGGTCTGAGCTGCCTTTAGAACAAAATATCTTATTTTGTATGAAATATTACTATTACCTTAAATACAGTTAAGATTCTAGTATAAAAGCGGTAAAGGCAATAAAATCGCATTAGTATAAATAAACACATAAGCACAAATAACGCCCTTGTATTATCACACAAACTTGTTATTCACCTTCCAGTGAAACCTAGATTATTACCACGCATATTTACAAATGTCGACGCAAACGCACACGGATAACGATGAACAAGATGCCATTCTGTCACGAAAAACAAAACGAAAAACAACCCGACTGCAGCACTTTACTCGCGTCCCACATGACCAAGAAAGCCCGTAAATAAGTTGTCACTCACCTGTCGGATCGTATCCACACGTCCCACAATAGCCCCGGCGAAAACATTTGAACACGAACTTTAGGTCTTTCTTGTTGAAAGAGAGGTCTATCGATAATCGACCAGTGTCATCGTTGGCTGGTTGCCACATATTTCACTCAAACCGTATCCAGACTTGTTCCACGAATCCACGTAAATGCCGTAGTATCAAGCGAACACAAAAAAAAAAAAACTACCCGAGACTGCGGTGACGATCAAGAAACCACAGGAAGGATCAAAAGAACCAGACACACACACACACACGATAGCACCGGGCGGCAGCAGTGTGGGAGGCTTAACCAGCTCAACGTCGTCGACCCATCTCTTGCTCGCGTGCGCTCACTGCAGCGATGACTGGATTTTTTTCGGTTCCCTTCCCTTCTCAAAGTCTCAGGGTTCCTTTTGAAACAGTCAGCAGCTCACACGCAACGTAAATTTACCAGAATCAGAGCCCGTACGAGGGAAGAAAAGCGTCGCAGCGTTCATTCGAAAAGTGTGGGGATCTGCGGGATTGCACGTAGTCCAGCGGTTACGCGGATAATCATAAATAAAAAATTAGTACTTTCAACCCTGATAGCGCGTTGTATATTATGTTTATGCTTGTATATATAATAAATTGTACAATACTGCGCTTTTAAAACATATATTAATTGCTCAGATAAACGCTCACGAACACCCCGCGCCTGCTCGAGGAGAAACGTTTTTTTCACGTCGATGCGGTCGATGCCACAAAATTTTTCTCACGTAGTTGCGCTTGTGGACTTCTCTTCCTCCGCCATTGTGACGTAACCACTCGGAGAGCTCTGGCCTCTCTTCTAGGAGGTACGGAGAAGACGCGAGGACGTTCCCTTTCCTTCTCGGAGAAACAAGACGTAGACATATCTGTCGAATGCGCCTCTTTTTTTTGAAATACGGTTCATCCGTTCGAGATATCGCTGTATGAGTGATGTTTCTCGTGTTTGTAGCATCCCATTGCACGCTTGCATGCGGCCGTGTTTTGTGGAATCCAGATTTCGACTCAGCATTCCTTTAAGCTATTGGTCTGTCTGACCGATGTAAACTTCGCCGCAACTGAACGGAATCTCACAAACCACCTTAGTCACATAATCGGTGTACTGTAAACGACTAAATTTTCGGCGAGGACCTAATTTTCGCGAATTTCCGCGAATTGCCTACAAACGCGAAAAACACGTCCCTCGAACAATGTGGTGCAATATGTGAACGCTACGGAAGCTACACTCAAGTCGCAAAAATTTGAACCCGCGAATAATTTCAAAATTTCAGCTTTGGCCCGATTCGCGAACATTTGAGCCCGCGAAAATTAAGTCGTTTACAGTATCTTGTTATATGTTTCTTTTAGCACGTTACACACTTACGTTTTTACATCGCGGATGAGATCTTTGCAAGTTTGCATCGGGCTGAGAACACTACATGGACTCTGTAGTCTAACAGCCATCTTTATTTAAATTGTGGGACACTTTGTGTTAATATGGAACCACCTGCACTGGCATCTTGTCTGTCTTTTCAAATCAAAGCTGCCAGCATAGACTGCCGGTCAGCTTTGATCACCAGGTTGCACGTTTGACGAGTGCCGATTACCTGAAGAGCTTAGTTACAATGTGTCTGAAAGGCTCCTACAAAAAAATACACAAGGGGGTGGTGACAAATGTCGTCAAAAGTCAGAAAAGATGCCAGTGCAGGTGGTTCCATATTTGCATAATTTGTCCCACAATTTAAAAAAGATGGCTCTTAGACAGAGGGTTAATGTAGTGTTCTTAGCGCCGTGCAATCTTTAAACGATATGCCCCGTGATGTCAAGACGTAAGTTCATAACGTGCACAAAAAAATATCTAACAAGGTATGCAGAATGCGTGAGAAAGGACGTTTATGAGATTCCGTTTAGTTGCGGCCAAGTTTACATCGGTCAGTACGGCCGATGCTTTAATGAAAGAGCGCGGGAACACAAGCTAGCCGTACGCAATAATTCGGGCGGGCATCTTGCGGAGCACTGCACACGATCTGGGTGTGAGCTTTTGTTAGAGCACACAAGGTTTATTAAGAAAGGGAATGAAAAAATGGGAAGGAGATTGACCGAAACTTTCTGTATGCGCAAAGTGGCTGACAGATGCGCTAGCATGCCATCCCTTTATCTCATTAAACAAAGAAATTGCATTTCTTGAAGGCTGTGTGTAATTATCGATAGGAATCTATCAGTTGCATGTGTTTAGCTGATTGGGATCGACAGTTTGACGACATTTCATGTTTCAATAAATAAGTTTGAAGTTGGCGCCCCTCCGTGTCGTACGTGTTTCTCTTTTGTTTTGTTTTGTATGCGCTTCTTAACCTTTTAATCGACATTTTTACTCTTTCATGCTCGTTGTCAGCTGGGAAGCACTCTGTGCGTTTAACCGTGATTAGCCAAATCGTAGACGAACTCCGGAACTTCACATATTGCGGGAGATTACGAACATAACATCCGCCTTTTAAAGGATGCAAAATACATATTCAGCTAGAGAACACAATAAGAAAATGTCCTATTAAATAAACACTACCCGTTAGTGATAGCTCATCGCTATAATAGCGAATGCATTGCTATATTTCCCTTAATTAATCTCATTCAGGTAATTTGTTTTCGAAAGTAGGCATAGAAGAGAGTAGTCAATCTAGGAATAATTGTTGCAGCTCAAAGGCATGCATGCAAATCTAACACGTTACAGTATCCTCCTGATAACAGGACATACCAATGGCCAATGTGGATATTATCATTTCCAGAAATGCAACAATGTGCGGGGGTAACCTAGCTCCAACGTTTTGCCGATCAGATGACGCTAACATGGCTGAAGCAAATCCGATTTGACATGTGCTCAAGGCCATTTGCAGAAAGGTCTGTTCACAGACGCACGCCTTAGAAAGAAGTTGGTTAGTAAAGGTTCCCAGCGGTCACGTACGGACGGCAGCCCGGAGGCTCGGCGATCAAGTGTGCGTCTCGCTGAATCAACGAGGTAGTTCGCTGGTGATGTCTGAGGGATAATTGAGAACGGACCTTGTACATCGGGATATATCTTTTACAGGAGCGGATTTCAAAAAGCGGGACGATGATTAATTCGAGGTCATCTGGAAACGTTCTGAGTATTGCTTCGTTGGCCGTCGTATCTGTGAAGGTCAACGTAACCCAGAACCGTAAATCCAAAGGCGCGACATGCGCAGGGTTTCAGTTTCGTCTTTCTTTTCGCTCAGTGATGACTTTAAATTGAGTGACGCGGCTGTGGCTCGTGCGAGGCATGAGGGAAGAAAGAAGAAGAAAGGAGACGCGCGAGGGCCGTGAAGAACGTCGGTCGGGCAACGATTTCATCTGTACTGTAAATAGACGTTTCTTTTTATTTTTCTCTACTTGATGGAGTCCTGTCAGTCCTTTTTATGACCATCAACATCCACAGACCATCGACGTTCTCAGTCATCGGGTCCCTGACGCAATCGTAAGCAAAGAACGAACCTTCACTGGCGCAGTCGACAGGATTGCGTCAGCGGGCCCCGCCGGCTGGAACGACTCCAGCAGATTCAGCGGACAGCGACTCCATTCAACAAGAAGAGAGGCGGCAAGTTCCTGGGCCTCAGCAGCCGTGTTCAACTAAGAAGACTTGGAACGCCGAGACTTCGCGTCGACGCGGCTTCGGAAGTGCTGCAGACTCACAACCCTGCGAAGCGTCTACACGACTCGGACACCGTTATCGGGCCGGACTGTTCCGATCGACAGACTGCGTGTGCTTGCCATAGGGACTTGTCAACCTTCAAAGGTAAGGTGATTATTTTGACTGGTGCCCGCCATGGAGCTACGTAGTGGGGAACGGCGTAGGCCGGTTACCTCGTTGGATCGGGATGGAGCTAATGATAACAGTGTCGACGAGCGAGGTGAACCGTCACCTCAGAGTAGACCAGCGGCGACCGTGGGGACGCACGAGGAAGGGGACCGGGATGGCCGATCGCGTAGCTCACTGATTGAAAGAGAGATTGAGCTCGTAAGAGAAAAAGAACGGCTAGTGCGTCTAGAGCTTGAACTAGAGCGAGTTCGCGCGGGAAACAGACCCGGAAAATGGCTCAAACCAGCAGAGGTGGCTGCGCTGACTGACCGTTTTGAAGAGGGAGAACGATGCAAACAACGCAACAACCCTGCATTTTCGAAAAACCTCGAGTCTGAAAAGAAAATATGGTCCTGTCCTGTCGGAAAAGAGCATGATAAGGTAGGGCCGGGCTCAATGTCGAACCAATCCAGGGTGAAATGTTTCAATTGCAAGTGTATGGGACATTTTTCCCGGGACTGTCCTAGTAAACAAGCGCTGGACCGAGACTTGAAGAATAGCCCAGTGGTGGGAGGGGTTTCCACGAATCTGCAGCCACGCCAACAAAAGGTGTCCCTGGACGCAACTTCACTTTCCTTCAATCGGGAAAGCGGACGCGCTGAGTTGTGCAAAATAGAAGTAAAGTCCGGTTCAAAGAGCGTAAACGCTATAATTGATTCTGGAGCGGAGAGTAGCGTAGTGCGTGAGGGGGTTGTACCCGAGATAGAAGGACCGTCTGGAAGGGTGACGCTGACCGGAGCCTTTGGGGACAGCATGAGTGCTCTTTCGCGGCATGTACCAATGGCTCTTCCCACGTGCTATGTTGAGTACATTCCTCGGGAGGTGCCAACTTTATGTGCCGTCACTGATCGCCTGGTGGCCGGCACAGACCTGCTCCTGACGCCTGACGACTACGACAACCTAAAGTCGGGATGCGGGATGCTCGACTTTGAGCCAGTGGATCTGGAACCCGAAGACGAGAAAGACGAGGAGGAAGCCCTTGAGGCGTCCGGTGGCTGCATTCCTGAGAACCACGGTGAGACCAGGGAGTCAACGTCGCGGATATCCTGCCAGCTCGTAGAGAGCAGCGCCGGGAAATCCGCAGAACAGGAGTCAACCAACGACTCTGAGCGCTGCGGCCGGCGTCCATGCGGCTTCAAGATCAAGCCAAGGGGACGGTCGTCGGAGGCCAAAGAGCACACCCCAACCGGCAGCGACTGCGAGAACGAGGGACCCCACGGTGACACGAAGGATCCCAGGAGGGACGGGGCGGACCCGACGCAGGGGTACCGGAAGGCATCGTCGTGTTCACGGCATGGCGGATCTCAGGCCTGGGATGCCGTCGTGAGCAAGCGACCGAGACCCAAGAGGAAGAGGCAACGCCGGATTAACGCTGTGCGATCTGGCGACGACACTTCCTGCAAAGAGCGTCAATGGAAGCGCGACGAGCGCCACTTCCAAGATAGGCTGCTGTCATCGAGGCTGAGAGGGGGAAAACTCCAGAACCCCCATCCCAAGGAGCCGCGAACCCACAGCTCAAGTGCGAGCATGGAACCTGGAGGAGGCAATGACAAGCCCAGAACGACCGAACAAGACTCGAGATGGAGGCACGGCTCATCGTCCATGTTTGGGCCCGGCATCGAGTCTGATGCGAAAATCGAGGCAGATCTTCGGGACTGCGACTTCGAGCCGACACTCAAGTTCAACGAGAACTTGAACAGTTGGAGTGAGGCCAAGAACAAACGGGGTATAGGCTAGTGTGCAAAAGTAGGATTTTCGAGGAAAAAAGGAAGCGACTGATTTGTCAGTGGTTTTTTGTCAGACAGTGGACAGTGGTCGCGTGCTTTGGGGAAGTAGCCTGGCCTAGAGAGAGCATATGTTCCGCATACGCCTTTGCGGATTATTTTTTTTTTTTAGATGCACGTTTCAGTTCATACGATGCAAGTCTTAAGGCACTTTTGGTAGCAACGGGGTGTTTAGAGCCTTGGCGGGCACATTCAAAATCACCTTACCAGAGCGCAATTGACCAGTGTATGACGGGCGGACATTTTTTTGTTTTTTGTTTGTGTGATAATTTTGTGACATTGAGGCCCCAAAATTATACTTGTTGGGGAGGTGTGAAGGTCAACGTAACCGATAGCCGTACATCCAAAGGCGCGACATGCGCAGGGTTTCGGTTTCGTCTTTCTTTTCGCTCAGTGATGACTTTAAATTGAGTGACGCGGCTGTGGCTCGTGCGAGGCATGAGGGAAGAAAGAAGAAGAAAGGAGACGCGCGAGGGCCGTGAAGAACGTCGGTCGGGCAACGATTTCAATCTGTACTGTAAATAGACGTTTCTTTTTATTTTTCTCTACTTGATGGAGTCCTGTCAGTCCTTTTTATGACCATCAACATCCACAGACCATCGACGTTCTCAGTCATCGGGTCCCTGACGCAATCGTAAGCAAAGAACGAACCTTCACTGTATCAACATTTCGAGCAATCTTGATGCGATGCTAGATATTTCGCGAGCTAACAGGAATTCTGGTGGTAGAAGCTCATTATTGAGCCACGTTTACATTAGTCCGTCTTTAGCCCATCAAATCCGGTTATCGTGCATTATACCATGGAAATAGTATAATGCACTAGAAAGGCTGCTGCGCAGTATGTCGCTAGACGAAGGTGAGAGACGGCGTAGGCGCATTCATACAGTTCATCTTTAAAGAGAGGCCAACTTAGGTTGTAACACGTATATATAGGAACGCCGGTGCTGCAGGAGCGGGCAGCAAATATATGAACATAGCGGCGACCGCTTTAGTTTACGGCGGCACAAAACGGTTGCGGGAGTTTCTCTCACTAGTTAGGTTCAACATGAAACGTACGTTCTTCTTGCCAACATAAGTGAGTTGACTTGAGGTCCTCAGTAAGGGCGGCCTCCTTTCTAATCTTCTGAACCCTCCACTTGTGCGTCGGAGCGAGTCCCTGAAAGGCTCGGCTGTGCGGGAGCGGTGCCCAGCGCTCCCAGACCCTGCGACTTAGAAAGAACGGTCCCCGCCCCGCCGCAATATCTGTTTCTGCCGCACCCTCTGGCTTCGGGCCCGCAAATAGACGGTGCGGTCTGGCAAGGCTGTGCAGCGCAGCGGCGCTCTGCGAGCGATTCGGAAGTTTTTTTGCTCACCCGTACGTGCCCACCCACGTCTCCTTCTGTGCGAGACTGCCCCGACCCCGGAGCCGAGCACACTGGGCTTTGGATGTTAGTTGGCGTCTTGTAACTTCGCAGAAGTTTGGAAACACGGGGCGGATCGCCGAAATTAGTCCCCAGTACGCAAAACACCGGAAAAAAGTGCTCGCGGTGTGCGGCTGGTTGCCGGAAACGCAGTTTGATTTTTCAGACGTGGCGCGCCGTGGCGCCGTGTTCGCACAGAGTTATCCATGCGTACCGATGTAAACGGTGAATGCTGTCCTTCTTAAGAAAACCATTTTCCAGCAACGCGCTTTGAGTCGCAACTCATGTAAACGAAGGCAGGAAACTCTATTATTCATAGCATGTTCTTCGATGAATCGGTAATATGAGCTAAAGGCATATTACATAGTGGTTGCAACCGATATCCCCAGATGCTCAGTGATCTTCTATCCGTGCATCTTAAACGCACGGCAGAGGAACGAATCTTAAATTAAAACTTTAGCAAATCTATTTAAATACACGCGTGCCGACTATCATTTATTGGCACTGTTTCTTATATTGGACGTTTTCTAAGAAAGCTTGGCCTGTTACTTGATTTTGTTTGTAGTTTTGTAGCACTTTAAACCCAGGTGTTCGTATATGTTTGCCAACTCTCAAAGTCTCAAATTATGTGCAGTTTGAGTACGTACTAGGATTCGGCAAGTACTGGTTAGATGACAGATTTGTCCTAGCAAGAATGATATGCGACAGCCAACTGAATGCAGATTGAGCAATGTTTGAACATGTGGTCTGCACATCTTACATTTTTTTCACAGCGGTCGCCCGAAAGGTGGCGGCAGGAATTATTTTTGGCGCAAGAGAGCTATTGCTTAATTGTTACTCTCCACGAAGTACGTTATGATAATAATGCAGTTAATACGATGGCAAAACGCAGCTGGTCTAGATTGAGGAGCAGAATCCCTTTCAATTGGAACGGCGTTCCTTCTGAAAGCGCGCAAAAGAGGTTTATTTGTTTTTTAATACAATTTTTACGCTGCCGTCCTGCAAACGCCCAGGCCAATTAAAGCCGTGCTTAGAGTGAGCCCAGTTGCAGCGTGTAGTGGAGGAGTTCTATCTGGTTTTACTTTAACAAAGCAAGTGCATGTCACCCAGGAAAAGTAGCAAATGGTGTTTCGTGTTTTTGCGGTACATTTAGACGACACAATGCGCGTAATTATTGTGTCACGATAGACGAAGACGCAGTTGTTGGAAACGCTTAGCTGATCATCGCAAACGCTCAAGACTAGTTTCTGCTGAAAGTTTGTCACGATCTTGAAGAGCTCACTAAGCTAGCCTGATGCCCGCTGTTCCGTCAATAGTTTTAAATTCACGAAGCAAATAATCCCCAATCGCGTGTCACACGGTGAAACTTTATGAAGCAACGGCTGCAGAAGATTAAGCGCGTATAATGTCACACCTTGGAAAAGAAACTGCTTGGACGATATCAGCAAAAACGTTAGTTATACAAAGGTCATTCCAAACTGTGCCCGACAAACACAAGCCCGCAGACTACTCCCAGAGATTGTAGACGAGCTCCAACTTGGTACGTCCCGCTGCTTTTCCCCTCACCTTATATTTTTGCAATGAATTCCTCTACCAAACCAAGAGATGTGACACACTTCGGAGAGGAAGTGAAGTGCGGAGTTAGGAAAAGTAAAGAGAAGCACATTAGCCTTTGTGCTGTCCACCTCTTCCGCTCGTCCTTCAGGGCACCTCTATTAATGCTTCTTCAATGCTAAATCGGGCCTGTGCAATCTTTGCTCGCTTGACTACTGAGACGGTAATAGAAGGTTGTGCAAGCTATTCTTCCTAGCTTCTGCGTCCGCATTTATGGGGTTCATTGTTGCCGATAATCGGTGAAATTCCTTTTGTATTTTTTTATTTGCTCTCCACATGTTGGCTGCTCTTCGGTGTCTACATTTAGTGTTGAACAAATAAAACCGGCCTTCTATACTTTTTTATATATATATTTTAAAAAAAACATCTGATCCTTCCATTTCAGCGGGAGATGCATTTGCAAGGGAACGGTGCAGCTCGAAGACAGTCTCAGTGCGAACAGTTTTTCGGCTAGAAACAACGCACAAAGTTCCAGGCGGCCATATTTATTTACGTGAAGCTGGGGTTTTTATCATTTACGACAACTTAATTGAAAGGCTTTCCGTTTAGCACCATCTTGTGGATCCCGTCGTGGTGTTACTTTTCGCTTCTATTGGACATCACGACATCAACATCAACAGTTGACGAATGACTGCCGAGGCTGGCTAAGGCGCCGCTCGATGGTCGTTTTTTCGGAAATAGTGCATGTACAAACACGTGTATAGCTGCCTGCTTTGCTGGTGGAAATATATCTTGAGAAAACCGTTTACACTTGTGAACAGCGCAAAGCACTCTTGGAAGGTGAGTTATGAATCCCCGCGAGAAAATTGTAGACGCGTGCTGCTTGATCGTAGCCTGCGCAGTCCTGCACAACTACTGCATGCGCCACCACATCTCCCTCGCAGAACCACCCGGTAAGAAAGATGTATTCGCTAAAGGTTTCATGCTTTGATGAACTAAAAATGCCACAAATGAATGAGGCTAGCAACAGCCTTGTTTGGTGCGACTCTGGGCTCATTTAACATCTGCCCTGCGAGAGGTACCATTCTCCTCTGCTAGTGACGTGATGGTAGAGGGCAACTAAGTCTAGCCGCCTACAACTTCAGCTCTATTCTTTGTTTAGAAATTCTCCAGTCTGCAGGTATAAATTCACACATTGTTCGATTAGCACTTTCATGGCTCACACATACAGGCTTTAAATTTGTTTAACGAAGGTCACACACACGCGGTATTCTTAGTAAGCATCACAACACCGTATATCAAGGAATGTTGATTATCTGTGCAGCTTTGGAAATGAAATCTCCCATCTATCAGACCAGGCTTTGTAGCGAGGATTTTGTTTCGAGGGGGGGGGGGCGGGGGCGGCCATGACAAATTGCTGTATGAGGGGGAGGGGGAGAGCAGGCACCAGCAAAATGGAAGATCTCGGCGGGCGCCCGGGCCCCATGGGCAGACCCCCTGGATACGTGCCTGCATCAGACACCCACTACCATGCCTCGTTTGAATTCCGATGATTCACGTTGCCTTGCCATGAGCAACCTAGTCATTGTTTAAACTGAGTCATGCGATGTCAGGTCACTACCGATACATGTCTGGGCTAGGGCCTCCAAATAAGCTGCGCTTCAGAGCAGTGATGCTTGTTATCTCGGCGCCTCAAGTTATATTCGCCAGTTATCTGAAGCTCTGTCTGAAAAGGCAAAAAGATGGTCTTCCGCCCTCCAGAAATATTCAAAGAATCCGCAATAGAGCGAAACAGTGTCGCCTGAACTTCCTGCCACCGCTCAGGAAGCCACATTTCAAAATTGTAATGATCGCCAACTGCACACCCACAACACAGTCTGGAGAGAAATTGTGGTTACTCTGAGCGTAGCTTATTCAGTGGCTCAAGTCGGGGCATTTCCAGCACGTTGCAGTACGGTGGCACCACCTACCATTACCTTTGCATATTGTTATCTCCTTACAGTTCAATTTACATATTTCAGTTTGAGCCTGTAGTATGATGTGTGAAGCCTATAGTTTGTAAACACGTTCCTTGGAAAGTGCTTTCGGCAGCTTATTGAGTTATTGCAATGTTATAACTGTTCTTAGAAGCCTTGTTGATGTCCCTTTGTGCTGTGCTAAATATGGTGTTCTGAACAGTTGAAGAATCCGACGATGAGGAAGAGGAAGAAGAGGACAGGCCGAGCACTGCCCGAGACACACCCTCTGGCACCGCAGTCAGAAATGAGCTTGTCAACACCGTTTTTAAGTGAGTTTGTGAAACATGCTACAAAGCATCAGTGGCTTGAATGAGAACATTTTCGACGCATAGAGCTCAGCCATAGCAAAACGGTTCAGCCCGACGTTTCAAAACCTGCTCGGTTTCTTCATCAGGGGTGACTAAATCGCAAGAAGCAGCAGCAGTTTTCATCTTCTTCTTAGTTGTTTTCGACTCAAGTTTTCTTCTGTGGAGCAGTCCATGTCCGCTACCTGACGACGGCAACAAACAAGAAACCATCTGTATAATAGAAGAAAATTCGAGTCAAAAACAACTAAGAAGAAGATGAAAACTGCTGCTGCTCCTCACGATTTAGTCACCCCTGATGAAGAAACCGAGCAGGTTTTGAAAGGTCGGGCTGAACCATTTTTTGGGATTTTGGTTGGAACTCTTCTGTGTAAACCTAAAGCATCAATGGGTGCAGGTAAAAGAAAAGCCTTGTGTGTATTAAAGAAACAATGTTTTGTTATTGTACTCGAGTGTCTTCTTATTATTACATAGGGACAATTTTGCCATCTACAAACTGCACGTTGAGCTTGTAGGCTTCAAGTGCCACCCTCTGCTTCTGCAGTTCTATAATCTGGTCCAGGCGTTCAACAATAGCTTGCTGAGATTGGATAATCTTGTGGCTAGGGTCCTCCATGCCACCTGCACATAGAGGAAAATGGTTGCTTGCCTTATTGAGAATTGGAAAGCCATTTTGTGATCATGTTTCCATGATACTGTTGTGAAACTCGCATGAAGAATACATGTCCAGGTTAGGCATAAGAAGCGTGCATGAATGATAAAACCAAGTTGTTAACGAGAGAAGGGACCTTTTGCCAAATTACCCAAGCACCAAGAAGTAGGTACATTCACTCCCCTTATCTGTATAGAAAAATTAGGGAAGTAAATGATCAAAATAAAGTTGGCAAATGCGTGCGCAAGGTGTCATCTGTAAAGTAGGTATCTGTTACGGAACGGTTGCTGCTGCAGACACTACCATGTGCAGTGCGTGCAACAACACGCATCATGTTCCTTGGAGCTGAGGTAATTTAACGAAAGGCATATTGGTATTTAATCAGTTTTAGCCAGCAAAAAAATGTAATACTTTTTTCTGAGAGAAATGCACAGCACCCAGAAAACGTGGAACAAGTGAAAAAAAAAAGCCGACAGGAGGAGTGGTCTTTTCTACGGTGGATGTTACCGGGCAGATTGACTTGTTTCAATATTTACAGACTAGTTTTATCACACTGCTGGATATTTTGTGCAGTGTGGCCTTGGATTCAATGTGAGGTTGGTGTTGCAATCCACATCTAGTAGAATGATACTAACGTCTTTGGCTGGGTTTGTGACTGCTTGAAGTGTGGAGCGAAGCCCCACCGTCGTCTTGCAGCAGACATCCGCTGGCATCGTGGTTTTCTGAATAGAAAAACGAATAGAGCTGAGTACACTTCCTTGTAAACTGCTGGCTAACATATGACCGATAGACTACAACAGGTTGTGACGAGCAAGCATGATTGCTCAACCAAAAGAACCAAAACCACCCACCTGCATCTTCCAGTGGGTGTACGCCTTGAACGCCAAATAAGCTGGAAGACAAAAACAAAAAATCATGAAGTGTTCCAATTATAACCACTATGGGCAATGTTTTTTATTTACTTACCGATGATTACCTGCAGTGTCCTGAAGGCATTATTACAGAGAGTTCGTTATTCAGAAAACTCGTTAGGTCAAAATGCAGGTGCAAACAGATCATGATCAAACTCTTTCCATTCTAACGCTGTTTGAACAAAAGAGTTAAATAACAGTTTCTACTTTGAAATGTAGGTCTATTCTGGACGCCAAATGCAATTTCCTCCAATGATACAGGTGCTACCATTATAGAAGCAATCGAAAAGTTATATGCAGCAAACCTTGCACGTGGTGGTCTCACTGAAGCAGGCCTGCATGGTCCTGGAGTCGTATCTTGCAAAAAAAGAAAAAAACATTATTTTGAGACAAACACAATCTTTGGTAGAAATGTAGCACAGTCCTGTCCTGTTTAACCGAATAACTAGGTCCCACCGTCTAGATTATTTAAATAAAGAGCTAAATGATTAGTCATGCTACACTTAAATTTTGAAGTCGAAAAGCTCACCAACGGAGGGAACTAGCTCGACTGAGCCTGGCCTTGCTGCATGTGATGCTGTGGGAGCACCTGGGAGATTAGAATTTAAAGTGGTTGTTGGAGTAGGGAAACACGACCATATGAAATGCAACTACTGCATGTGCAGAACCTCATAACAATTGTGGAACGTTTTGGCAACCAATTGTGACAACACATGACACCCATTAATGAGGGGATGCAAGCAGTTTGTTCATCCAAGTGTAAACCAATCCAAGAACGGCAGGCTGAAGGGCTCGTCCACTGGCACCTCGACCGCAACCCCAATATCGAAGGCACCAGGGATGCCAGCCATTGACTCCACGCTCAGGAGCCCCACCATTCTCTCCTCCACATCATTGAGAGGCTTGTCACCAACCCCGCCTCCGGTGGCACCCTGGCTGCGCTTCAAGGATGCACCTGTGCATCATGTCAGTATCAAGTAACGGGTCAAAGTGGGATGCAGTTTGCGCGGATTATCAGTTACATCACGACTCTTCGTTAGGTTAGTTGGTTCATACTAGATACTAAATAAATAATACAAACAATTGCGTAAAAAAACACATACGACATGGTTTTTGAAGACAACGTGATTAGGCAGGCGAGCTGATTACCGTTAAACATTCTAAAACCCTAGACACAAAAAGGACAAGCACGAGACGTCTTTAATGACAAGGATTGGCCATAACTTCCAACCGATTTAACTGCAATGCTAATCCAAGCAATATCACCAATTTTCGAATTACGTTCGCATAGCGAAGGCTACCACCCTATTGTTTGTGCGATCGAATGTGGGTATGAAGGTTGCTAAGACTGAAGCTTGGGCTAGTTGGTAGAATGCACGAAGGATCTTTTCGAGCTATGCGATCATTTTTCGTGTTTGGCACTAGGTACGAGCGAACGTAATTGCCGATCTACCTCATTACACGCTTGGGCTGATGTCCTTTGTCGTTGAAAGAGGCCAACAGCCTTCTGCAGTATCTGGCGGCACTAAGCTAAGTAATAAAATGCGCTCGCTCGTCGACTCTGCATTCACGCCAAACGTTTCGCGCCTTATACACACAGCGCGTCACTGTTAGAGATAGTCGGTTTCTGCTGCGTGTGTCTAACGATCATATCGCAACAACTTATTTCGCGAACTGTAAGAAAGCTCAAAGGATGCCTTACCTCGCTTTTTGTGGATACTCTTGTAATCGGCCCATTTCTTCTTCACTTCGGCCACGTCTCGTCTTACGCCGGAAACGGCATACAAATCCTTGGTGATTTGCAGCCAAGCCCGCTGCTTGGCGGCGGAGCCATGCGGGCCATCGCCCTTCGCGTCAATCGCGGTCCTTCGTGCCTCGTACCCGTCGACTAGAGTTTCCAGTTCAGCCTCCGTAAAGTTCGGCATTCGCTGCTTTTTGCCCTCTGACTGCGTCGCCATCGTCCGCGTAGACCACGGCCTGCACTACTGCCGTCGATGAGGCGACTACACGTGTGGCGGGCAAGGCGTCTCCTGTCGTCGTCAGGGCAACGCTTCGCTCTCGCCGCTCTCGTTGTTTGCGAGCATCGCGAGATACCGGAAGTTTCTCTCTTTCCCTCACTTAATTTTGTCGTAGCCAGTCCGTTCGTAAGTAATTCGTAAGAACCCCTTCGAGAATGCCGATTCCGGCACATCTTAAGAACTTCTTGAGTTACGAACTTCTTAGAAACAAACGTCTTAAGATAAGACATTCTTAGTGAATCTGGCCTCTGGTTTTTTTTAGTACATCGACTGCAGAAACTTTGATTTAGTTAGACGTAATGATAATCGAAAAGATAAGTTTAAAAAAATAATGAATTTAGCATTTCTAACTTCTTCATCACAAGCTACGGTATTTGCAAGATTTTTTGATTTTAGCGAACTATTTTTATTTAACATGTACGAAAATGAAATCTTGAGTACGTAAACACATAAAAAATGGAAAAAACAAAAAATATGCTTTTCTGGCTGCGTGACAAATAAAAACCGCCACAGTCACTGGAGAATGGCGGACATAACATCGGAACAAAGACTGCATATCAGCGCCCTGCTTTGACACACGTACGGCTTGCTTGGGAGGCAAACAAATGTTCACTAGGGCTCTTCAATGGGCAGCTCAATGGATTTACTTGCTACTGCCGAAACTAGTGCAGAAAGAATGCGTTACGGAACAAAAGGCAGGGCAGTGAACTTACGGATCATGGTCTGAGATAAGCTGGTGTCATAAACTTGAACAGGTGCCCTTTGCACCGTAACTGGTATAGCGTGTTATAATCAATCGAACGTGCTTAATCATTTCGAATCGAGAACGGATGAATTTAGGCATTAAAGTGAAAATTCGGTCATTTGGATTCAAAAGTTACAGTTCTCAGTTACTTTATACCATATATAAACATGGAAAAGAGTTTTTCTTTTTTTCCAGAATTAGATAAACAATCAGTTTCAAAGTACACCGACCTTGCCCTAGAGTACTGACTTTAACTCCGCGGTCGGAAATTCGAATTGTAAAGAGCGCCGATTTCACCCATGGTACGCTATGCTCAAGCATGATGACACCCACATTAAAATTGTGGAATGAAGCGCCCATACCCTAAGCCTCGCCTATTGCGCGGCATTGGTAAATTATAGCTTGCGTAAAAGTCGAATTATTGAAGAGTTTTTTTTTCCCGATCCGTTTAAATTATTATGTGTTATTTTGCTGCTTCTTTGACGCGATCGTTCGCTAGTTCTTTAACTTTGTGGTGTGGTAACGTTGATTCTCGTGAAAAAAAAAAAAGAACATCCGTTGTCGGAGAAATTCTTTTAACTCAATCATTCCTTTTTTTTTCTCCTCGTGTTCTCGACACTTCGTTCTCCCTGAAACTGTACTAGTATGCACCTGATTTAGTGATATCCCAGGTTTTGTTTTCTTATTCGCAGAAAATAGACCTTTTTCGAAACCTTGTCAGGCTACATTTGTTGTTTTTATTTGTGCACGAAGCGCATGATTGGCGTAGAATCTTTCGCGAACGCAGACGCATGCCAGCGTACCCGGATGCACGCCGAAATAAACGATTTACCCTATTCAAATGCTGTTCCTAAAGCAACAGTGGGAAATTTAGAACTATTATAATAAATGCGACCATCTCTTAAAGGATCACTCACACCCCAACATCGGTAGTTTTTTCTTGCCTTAAACGTTTTATAGTGGAGGCATATAAATAACAAAAAATGGCAACGCGAAACGCAGCGCTTTATCGCGCGAACGCGTTTTTGAAAAGAGCGCGCCCTCCTATCCTACCAGACACCTTGTTGCAATCGTCTCTCTACTCACGTGACACGATGTCGTCGACGGTTGAACTCGTGTAAATATGAAGGTTGATAAAGTTGCACTTTTATAGAATATTAATGGCGTTCATGAAACATATTTCCTACGACCGTGAATCGCAACGGCGACTTCTGGCTCAAAAATATCAAAATGTAACTCCGGAAGTGAGCCCATCGCAACGTCAACTCGTCGACATCGTCTCCTGTCAACTCTTTCCCAGCTTTGTTCTGATCTGTCAAAATGGCGTCGCCTGATGGTCGTCCCGCAAGCGAGCGCAATGTTGACGACAGCTCGCAAGACTCAGGTGTCTTTCTCGGTACCGGATGACAATCGGGACGTTTAGAAGGAATTAGTTGAACGTTCGTAAAGGTTGTGTCAGGCCTGCTCGAGAGCCAGAAGATGCCGATTTGGACGCCGCTAGCTCGCTGCACTTCCGCCTGTTATAGATTTGTGATGCTTCGACCACACAGACTGGTAAGATTGCGTTGCATGCACCGAGCACTTGCAGGAATCGCCTCCAGCCAGGACATCTTCTCCGCTTAATTATTTGTAAGTGTATGCAGAAGGGAACTTTCAAATGTGCCAGTCCTGGAACAGTCCTTGGCGCAGCACCGACACGACATCGCCCCTCACATTGCTCGTCAAGGTCCGCTGCACTTCGACTTCAAGTGCACCGCTTCTGAAAGGGTTTTGGGAAGCCTAATCAGGAGAACCGCAAGTTTAAGCTGAAACGTCGTCTTCTTACGCTTGCATTGCCGGCATGAAGCGAAATTTGTGAGCGAGCGCCTGACAGACGACGACATGTCCGCTTAAAAATCAACGAGAACAAAAAAAAAAACATTAACAAAGCGCCAGACAACTTTCGATGTAACCGAGGAGCGTGGAACTTCAATTTCGGTTTTTTTTAAATGTAGGTTTTCCTTTGCAAATACGTCTTATTTTTTTTTTAAACTTCGAATTTTGAGGGTGATGCCTAAGTATCATGACCGATTGTGTGGCAAAAACTGCATTTGGGGGTTTCAGTACTTTTTATAGGAGTGTGCACTATAGCTCACATGCATACGAGCATCAACTGTTTCGAGGGACAATATAGAAGTAAATTCAAACTATAACTGGGGTATTATTACTTGCTAATAATTTGGTCGTTTTTTTATCCTATTTCTGCGTGTGGTTTGCAAAGTTGAATTTTTATTTCAGCATTTACTTGACAACAGTGTTTGCTAAGTTCATAGCTTTTCAAAAGTCTTGCGTTATGGAGTTCGTCAGTGGTCCAGTGTGTACCGCTGACCAAAAAACAAGTATCTCAAAAACACAAAAAATGTGACGACATTTGAAAGCAACCGTAGTTAACAATGTTTTATCACATACGGAACATTTTATTCCTTTCGCTCCAGCAGGCCTAGAAAACGACCGTAAAAATTGTCGCGACTCGAGATAGATATGCCTCTCATTTTATGGTTCACGAACTCCGTCTCACGGTAAGTGTTAAAAAAAAAACGTTTAAAACTTTATATATTTGCAACTTAGGAGTTTAAAAAAGTGGGCGATTAAAACCCGTACAAAAAAGTCATACATCGGTGCTATTCGTGGAGTTTCAATGTTTTCCCTTTACAAAAGCTGCATGTCATGCCAAAACTTACCCAATAGCGTTTTTTTATGTGGATGATTTAAAATGCTCTGTGCGTGTACGGCTCCCCGGCAGACAATGTAGCAGCAGTTGGGAACTCCCACCTGGTTCTACTAAACACTCTAATTTTGCGTAAGCTTATCTTAAGTCCCTGCCTCATCTGCTCACTACGCCAACGTGAAGACGAAGTCCAGTCATGATATTTAAATTTACGGAACACAAAGCCCACGACCGTGTCTTAGACGAATGCGAACTCGTAAAATGAACATGAACACCTGCAGAAGAATTAACCCCTATGGCGTCAATCCTCGAAATAAGAATTGTTTGAAAGTTTTGTAAACACGACAGTTACCTTAAAGGCTTCCTAGCACTGCTCACCAGACCACAGGCTCGAACATTACTCGTAGAGACTGTAGGTTGAGATCACTTTGATTTTCTGGTTTTACATTAGTTTTTCTTTTAATAAAAACTTCCCAGCCAAATCGATATATTTGTTACACAATAGCGTTTGTCGATGCCACTTCAACCCGTCCTGTCCTTAGTACTATTCAAGTTTCGTTTACCTAGTTTGAGTGGATTTTTTACACTGTATAACTGGGACGTAAGTCTTAAAATTCGTGAAAATATTTTTTGGTTTCGTGGTCTTGTGGGTTGTATTATACTCAACACAACAAAGCACTCAAGCCTCCGGATGCACCGGGGCATGTCTTCTGACTAAAAGAAGACTAACTCTTCTAACGAAGGGCAATTCCAACGTGAGGCTCTTGAGTACTGGATTGTTCTGCTGCCATCTGTTCGTAGTCGTCGTCTTGCTGGACTTCGATCTGAAGTGTCTTCGAGGATGACGGTGGTAATTAGGCGCTGCCCCCACTCTCTATTTGAAGATGGACAAGAACAAGACCGTTCTCTCTGGAGCCAAGACAAAGAGGGTGTTCTATCCGTCGTCTCCTTCGAACCCCCATTCAGTACGCGCGATAACTCGCGCATCACATACTTCATTGAACATTTCCTTTTTTTTCAATTATGATTGCAGGCGCTTTCCTGTCTTTATTTATTTTTCATTATATGCGGGGCACTTGGCTGTTCAATTTTGGTGCGAAAGAAAAAAATCAGTGCTTGTCTGTGTTTATGTGCAAGAAAAGAGGACCCGGACATGGGGATTCTCCAACTTCCCAGGAACGTGGGCGTTACTGGGATGATAAGAAAACTTCCTGGTACTAAGCGGATCGAGAAGCAAGATAAGAATGTTTGTTCCCGATGAATCAAGCAACCTCGCGGAAATTACGGGCAGTGTTCCGGTTCGAAACGAAATAAAGCTGCAGATCGCCGTTTCTCCCCATGATGCTCGGGTTCTTCTTATTGATGACAGTTTCACTCTGGGTTTTCAGTTTTGCGCAATTTTGTAAAACCGGCTGGAAGGTTACGTTTTGGGGTTTATTGGTATATACCAAAAATACCAAACTCTTTACAACACCTTTTATCTTCGCAGCAGCTATGCATGCTCGCAGTCTATTGATGTATATTTTGCATATACATATACAAACACACACACAGCGACGCCTGCTCAGCTGGTTTGAATATGTGATGACAAAGCGCTTACTACGGAAGTGAAGAGCGTCAAGTGAGTCTTCGAAGCTGCATCATTAGTCACGTCCAAACATTTTGAAGACCGTTGATCTGCAGAACAATGTTAACATGAAACATTGGATTGGATAAGAAACTGGCACTAGTGTTACGCAGGACACAAAATTTGTGTTGTGATACCGTGTGTTGACTGTGCCGCCATTTGCTTTCCTGTATTTTCATTTTTTTCAAAAACCCTGCCAAAAAATCGGAATATGAAGTACGTATTCGTCATTGCAATACTCTTTCTCATATGCACACTGAGTAAGCCGGAAGCGATTTTGTTATTCCCTGAGGAAAAAAACAAACAAGCAATAAAACAGCTTTGAACGCGATAGACATCTAATCTAAATTGACGAAATCAAAATACTTCTTGCTTGCATACTGCAACAATTTCATTAGCCATGCAAGTAAAGCTAGGTGGCGAATCATTTCGTAAATATATCAAAAGAAAAACAAGACTCAATCCGATGTGAAGAACAAGACATTTGAACGGTTTTAGCGCAGACATATGAAGAAGAGAGAAGGGACAGAAAAGAGCGCTACTCACAACTGTATTCACCAAGATAAAGAAAAGGAAGAACATCGTCAAGATCCCCATAAAGATGACAAAAGAAAGAAAAGGAAGCAGAAGTATAAAACAGGAATATAAACCACAAAGTCGGGTGTTCCCTCGCGCGCACAAGCTTGAGACACTTCTTTGATTAAACACCAAAACCTTTGTTGGCCTTTACGTTGCCGTGGTGCAGGGTGTATCTGCATCAGTCTTGGCTCGCGCAGGGTCACCTTTGTCAGTGGGGAAGACGAACACCTCATCCGTGGTCGGCTGTCGCTTGGTCATTGTGCCTGATGTCTCGCGGCACCCGCGACTCATGCGAGTTCTTCATTGTCCGTGCTAAAAAGTCTGTTTCCTTGCTTGTTAAGGCTACCGATGCAACACTAATGCACTTATTAGCGGCGGATATGATGTGGAAGGCTTCCACAACCTCGCGGGTCAATTTATCTCTGTGCCTCTCTAGGGTTATTGTTTTCCCGAACAGCGGATTGCAATTGCACTCTTTGCAATGTGTTGCGAGATGGCCTCCCACTGTGGCTCTCAGAGAATAATCATGCTCGCGCAGTCTGTCATTAAGACATCTGCCTGTTTGGCCTACGTAGATCTTGCCGCACGAGAGTGGAATCTTATATACTACGCCTGAAGTGCACGGAACAAAAGGTTTAGCATGTTTTTTAGTGCACCTGTGTCTTTTGGCACCTTCGGCTAGCGAGTTGACTTGAGAGCAAATTTTGCTCATTTTTTGCGGGGCTGAAAAAACCACTCGGACCCCATACCGACTTGCCACGTTCTTTAAATTGTGTGACGTCTTGTGGAGGTATGGGATTACCACAGGTCTTGCCTTTTCTACATCTGGTTTGTTGGCTTGGAGGCCTCTTTGCCTTTTTCAACAGAGGTGATCCGCTACATTAGCCAGTAGTGGTAACGGATAGCTGGCTTTTCTGAGTCTTTCAACCTGCATCGAGAAGCTGGCTCCCATTGTGTGGTAACATGATTTCTTTAGCGCTGATCCCAAACATGTTAGAGCAATGCCCCTCTTGACGATCTTCGAGTGAGCCGAACTGAAATCCAGCAATTCGTTTCATTGGAGCGTAGGGAGTACGTCCAGCACAATGCATGTCACCTAGTGAAGCGAACAAACCAGATGTAGAAAAGGCAAGACCTGTGGTAATCCCATACCTCCACAAGACGTCACACAATTTAAAGAACGTGGCAAGTCGGTATGGGGTCCGAGTGGTTTTTTCAGCCCCGCAAAAAATGAGCAAAATTTGCTCTCAAGTCAACTCGCTAGCCGAAGGTGCCAAAAGACACAGGTGCACTAAAAAACATGCTAAACCTTTTGTTCCGTGCACTTCAGGCGTAGTATATAAGATTCCACTCTCGTGCGGCAAGATCTACGTAGGCCAAACAGGCAGATGTCTTAATGACAGACTGCGCGAGCATGATTATTCTCTGAGAGCCACAGTGGGAGGCCATCTCGCAACACATTGCAAAGAGTGCAATTGCAATCCGCTGTTCGGGGAAACAATAACCCTAGAGAGGCACAGAGATAAATTGACCCGCGAGGTTGTGGAAGCCTTCCACATCATATCCGCCGCTAATAAGTGCATTAGTGTTGCATCGGTAGCCTTAACAAGCAAGGAAACAGACTTTTTAGCACGGACAATGAAGAACTCGCATGAGTCGCGGGTGCCGCGAGACATCAGGCACAATGACCAAGCGACAGCCGACCACGGATGAGGTGTTCGTCTTCCCCACTGACAAAGGTGACCCTGCGCGAGCCAAGACTGATGCAGATACACCCTGCACCACGGCAACGTAAAGGCCAACAAAGGTTTTGGTGTTTAATCAAAGAAGTGTCTCAAGCTTGTGCGCGCGAGGGAACACCCGACTTTGTGGTTTATATTCCTGTTTTATACTTCTGCTTCCTTTTCTTTCTTTTGTCATCTTTATGGGGATCTTGACGATGTTCTTCCTTTTCTTTATCTTGGTGAATACAGTTGTGAGTAGCGCTCTTTTCTGTCCCTTCTCTCTTCTTCATATGTCTGCGCTAAAACCGTTCAAATGTCTAACTACCAACTAGCCCAGTTATCAACCCTTTTACAGTGAAGAACAAGAACTGAAGGTGATGAGAAGTAATACTTTTTTTTTGTGTCGCATGAAACAAAGTTTATGCGGGTGTTTTGAACGTTTATTTGGACAGAAAGGGGAACAAGAGCAAACCCATAAAAATTCATTCTCCCTTTTATGCTTGGGTTACATGATTTATGCACTTTTCAGTAAATATCAACCCTATACGAACCTTCCATCTTTCGTTTTAGTCTACAAGCAAATTAAATTAGAAGTTTCATAATCGTGAGCCATTTTTAATGTAGCGGATCATGAACAACGCATCACCGGACTTTCAGTCTCAGCCTAACCATAGCGTTGTTGTTCCTTATCAAACACCAATGTTTTAGAGTTTGCCTTATTTAAATTAAAATGTATACTTCATTTTATTTATTTTTATTTTCTAGTTATATTCTTCGTTCACCCTAACTCTGAGACTAGAAGCTCGGCCTTCAGCGTAAGCTCTCTTCTATTGCTAACACACAATTGAACGCGCATGCACACGCAACCAAAGCACGGCCGAGGCCAGGAAGCACGGGCTGAATGCGGAGCTTCGAGTCTCAGCTTAAGGGTGAACAGAGTATAGCCAGAAGACAAAGCACACAAATACCTAGAGAGAAAAACGTCAGTTATAAGAAATACGCCACATGTTCTAATATGCTATTTGCTAAAATTGCGATTAAATCATTCCCATAATATTACGCGTAGGAAACACATGTTCCCACATATCTATCTAAGCATAGCTTATGCAGGCCAAAGGGCGTCGCCATGTCTGGGTGCCCCCGAATGTGAGACTATACTTCGTCTCACCCTACGATGGACCAAAGGAAAAATTACACCATCTTCCCTAGGGGAACCATGGGGTGATGCGGAGCATCGTGTTGGTTCCGAGGAAAGAGTAAGTTGCGTGCTGACGTCGAGAGATGGCGCCACCGACTGCCCTAGCGTAAAGCCCCTTGATAAAGGCCTTTTTTACAAGTACCGCCAACCATTGTTGTGGAAACGCGCGAGACACGTGCCGCGAGCGGATGCTCCGCCGCCATTCGCTTCCAAGGGCCGCTCATTTCAGTGCTGCGCCGCCATTTGCTTCCAAGGGCCGCTCGAGACATGGGCCTCGTGCGCTCGCGCATTTGACGCTACTTGCAAGACACGTAAACACATCGAGGGGCTTTACCCTAGCGGTATCCCGTACGCCAGCCTTCGTCGCGGCTCGCGGCAGAGAAACTTGGAACCCTCGCCGCACGCCGTTTATTTTTTTTCACACTTGAAGGAGATGAGACTAGAGGAGGAGAGTTGCGCGTGCGCGCGCGGTGTGAGTACAAGCGAACGCACGCGCAGTGCACGCAGCTGGAAGAGGGAGAGGGAGCGGAGAGAGTAACGCGCAACTATTGGAGAGAGGGAAGGAGGAGAGTTGCGCGTGCGTACTGCGAGTGCGGACTAGGATGCCGCGGGACATAGCCCCGAGCAAGAGATGCTCCGCATCTAAAAAGCTACGGACCGCCAGATCCAATCACGAGCCACTTAGGAATTGTGTGGTATTGCGCTTTGATGCACGTATCAGTGCCCGCGTCTCGAATCATTGATGGGGATGGGCGGACAGTGGTTCGAATCAAATAGCAGTGAGCGACTCAACAATGTTACATTGCAAAAAAGCCACGACGTACTGGCTGTTTGCAGTTTCGAAGCTATAGCAATGTTGCAGCGTTTCTGGGTTCGGAGCATTATTCGTTCATTCCTAATCAATGCTAGGCATGTCGTAGTTTAGCGTGGAACGTGATTGGACCTGGCGGCCCGTGGCTTTGACCTTTAGTCCATCGTAGGATGAGACAAAGTATAGACAGTATGCCTTGCAGCACGGTTCTCTCTCGTCCTTCTCGGTTGAATTGCCACAGGCACACCCCTCGGCGTCATTCGTATTCGGGCAGGCCCTCCCCTTTCTTGGACGATCCTACTACAGCCATCAAAGGCGTGTCCATTTCCCGCAGGTTACATAAGCCGGTCTAATACCGTGGCTGGGGACCTATTCACTGCTCTAGACCGCCACTCGCCCTCTCGCGGCCGAACGAACTACCAGAGGGGCGGAAACGGTGGCAGGAACTGTCAGCATTAGAGGTGTTCGCTGCCTGGTACCGCAGAGTACTGATCGACGTGTTCATACGTCACGCGGTTTCAACGGAAAAATTTAGTGCGTTAAAATATGAATTATTGTGTTCCACATCGCGACAGCGTTGCAAGGGACCGGGGTGTATAATTTCTTCAGGGACTTTTCGTGGTTCGCATAGGCTATGGATTTGGGTTCCCGCGGTTGCCAACTTAGTCTGCGCTCAACTTGACCGCAAATGCGCCCGTTAGTAGTGTAAAGCTTTTGCTTGCGATCTACGAATTCTTATTGTTTTCCAAAAGCAGAGAACTGCACGCGGGATGGTATGTCGAGCGATGAAATCGGGAATGGGTTCAAACTCGATCTCAACCTCTTTATTTATCTCTATTTGGAGAGGGGAGACATAGAAAAAAGCAACTCCTTTGTTGATAGACCAACCGATCATTGATGGACTTTTGATTTTCCTGAGTAGTAATGGGAAGCGCGTTTCACATCAAAATGCCGAAAGCCGCGCCACGTGCAACCAGGAGCCTTAATTTCGATACTTGGCAAACAAAGTCGGCGACAAATCTAGCGACCTTGATCGGCCAATGGCGCACTTGATCTTGGTGCCGACCAGCCATAGCCGCCGACTTATTCGCCGAATTTTATGCCAAGTGCCCAGATTAGGGCGTGAAGTGTTAATATACTTCCATCGCAAAAAACCTTGCAATATTCTTGTTGGAGACGTAGCACCAAGTTCAACCAGTAGTTTTTCTGGGCTCAGGAAGTCACGCGCTTGGCTGTTTGTGTTATTGCGAACATTATTGATCCCTTAGAGGAGTTAAGAACTCCACAAATGAACCTTGTATGAATGCTCCCTAGCAGCGATAGCATTATATAGCTTGTTCAGCATAACATGTCATCCGCCATCATTGTAGCACACCAGAATGTGCTTATATTAAGTGCTGGTGCGTCCTTCGGTTTGGAGATAGGTATGAGTCGACATTCACCACTGTCACTAATTGATACAATCTAGATCAAATATATTTGGGCTCCTCCTTCTAATAGACTGCTCTATGCTCACCAGCGTATTGATTAGATCTGCCTGGAATTAGGTGATCCTGGTCGTATTCGCCGACGTATGGAGAGATTTTGTGCTTTCAATTTATATTTCTATTTTAAAAAACGATTGCGAACACTGCACCCCCTAACGTAGCGCAATGCTCATGTAAGCTGACCTTAGAATTTAGAAATCACGAGTGGCCCGATGCTTGCTCTTTGGTGGTAGCCACTTATATATGTGTGCAGTGGATTAGCAGAAAGCCGCACCGCGCTGCCATCTTATCATAAAATTTGATTTGATTGCAATAAAATGCTCGAACCTCATTTTTGTTAGCGTCTGCTTTGCTTGCCCTGGAGCGCAAGTTGACGCTGCTTCCCTTATGACAAATTTTTCTTCGCTCAATTAGCTAGAATCTTGCAACGGCTTTTTTCCGCGCTGTTGTTTCGCGTCTCACAGCTGGTTAAAAGGACGCACAACGATAGGAATTTGGAATGGTTCTCAATTTACACAGCGTATACTGTCGCTAGTACTGTACCTCGCACGCAATCAAACTGACTAAGAGGCGTCTTCCTCGCGGTGCAATTTAAAGTTTCCCGCCCAGTAATCCTCCAACCATGTCTTTGACAGAAGGATGGTTTACCGAAATTCATGTATAATTCGGTGATTCTAATATAATATTGAACAGTACGAAAGTCCCACCGTTTTCAAACAGGCAGAAAAATCTGACGGTTGGCAGACGTGAAGTAATACAAAAGACTAAAATTATCTTTCAAGTAAAGGCTAATTTATTTGCAAGTAATCGAGTAATCTGGTTGAATATTTTAACGAAGTGCAATTGTAATTGTAATTGATTACCATTTTACGAGTAACGTGTACAAAAAACGGTCCGCGCGCGCTTTTGTAGCGGCACTTACTGACTTTGCCAACAATGAACCGAACGCTCGTTCCGCTTGGCAAGCAGCTGTGAAACCCATTGACCTACTTCTCGAAAAATCCCCGGCGAAGAAACTGCAATTTCTCAGTTACAATTTTTCCTACCCAGTAGTCCCTCTGATAACAACGATAAAAGAGCCTGCTTAAACGTCCATTCTTTGCCCAAAACGCTAAAGCAGGAGGGTACAGAAAAGTGTGTATGATATAGTAGATGACCTATCAAAACAGCTCAAGAAAAGTTGCGGATCACCTTGTGTGCTAGTCTCTTGCTTTGGATAAAAGCGCTGACTTGAAGGATACTGCTCAACTGCTTGCGATCATCCGAGGCGACAATGAAAACTTCTAGGTAATTCAGAGACTGGCAGAGCCCTGCTCAGTGCACAGATGGACTGCTTGAGAAGGGACAAGCAAGGATATGAACGACGCAGTCGAGAAGCACCAGCTAATCGTGGGGAAACTGGAAGGTGTCTGCACCGATGGAGCCTCAGCCATGGAGCGGAAAAGAAACGGAGCCGAGCGTACAGAGGCGTGGAATTAAGGTGCAACCCCACCGTGCATGACGTTTTGGCGTTTTTTTGACGGCTTATAACTTTATTTCTATGTATCTTACAATTATAAAATAAATGTCAAAATAAAGAGCTGCTTTTCAACAAGACTTTAATGTCTCGATATTACGGTTATTTTTAGTTGTTAGTTAACTATTCAGCTTTTAATAGACCACAGTCTCTAATATTGAAAAAATATTTTCTCGAGCTGTAACGTCCCATCGTCCACGATATTTTACGTGAGCGTACAGTTGGATGTAATAAATTAAAAAAGTAAGCAACAAATTGTACAGATAATGTATATTTTAAAATAAAAAATAAAGTTTAAAATGGTACTATTTTATGCCGCTATAAAAACTGAATCACGTCAGCTAATCAAAAAAACGAGACATTAAATTATGAAGCATCCTTCGATATTACATTTTACAGAACTTCCGTATTGATATGTTACACGTTAAGAATGTTATAAGACCTCAAACTTTTCCCATTCAGTTACGGCGAGTTGTAGTTTCTTAATATAAAATACAGATGGCGACACGTGTTCAAGAACAGCTCGATGTGCATTTTTCGTCGTGTGCCGCTTGGAACGCCACGTGAAAACAGAAAAAGCGCCAGATGTCAGGGTGTCAGATGCCTGGATGCCCGCAGTGAGCGAGCCAGAGATGTCAGAACAACAAGCGCGAGGCTGCGGGTGCACAACAGCTACCTTTGCGCGCGTTCTACTGTGCGTCGGTATACATACCCGACGAGATCCAAATGAAATGGGCACCATGAAATGCATTCTGCCATTTCAGATTCCGCCACGTATGCGAAAACATTTTAATGTTTCTATCACTTGCGAAAATCATTTTCGCAATCAAACTATGCTTGTCGGAATGGTTTGACTATATTTTGTTTCAAAAACCGCCTCGGTGGCTCTTAAGTGGCAATACATATTAAAACAAAGCACAAAGCATTAAATCGTCTCAGTGTCTCTGAGCCAACGCGCTGGCCAATGAGTCCATATCTGTCGGGTTTAAATATCGGCCGAGGTGCCCGCAAACCGACAGAGGCCAATCTGAGATTTCGGTTGCACGTCAAATGATCTCCAGTTAGTCAAAATAAACCCGCTATTCTTTTTTTATTTTTATTGAGGCGTGGTAAGTGATTTTTGTTTGTTTGACTTGTGAAACCCTAAGATCTAAATATTTGCTTTGCTTTACCTTAGTTCGGAGCGCGGCCAACGCTACGGGCTGATGAAGCCTCTGAAGCAGCGCCAAGAGCGCGAGGTTAAGCTGTTCGTTCTCTTTCTGTGCCTATGCGGTCGGACTAAACTAGAGGCACTAAATAAGCTACGCTTCATACACATCTTGGTGTTTAAAATGATGGTTGTCAGGTATCTGAAGGTTTATCTGAAATCACAGGAAACGCTTTTCCGTCCTCCACAAATGATTAAACAGTTCGCGACAAAGCAAAGCAATATTACGTGAGCTTCCTGACACCGCACTTTTGAATCACGACGATCGGCAGTTGCATTTGATTTGTCACTAATCACCAAGATGGCGGCGCCCACAACAATATCTGGAGGAAAAGTGCCGATACTCTAAGCGTAGCTCATTTAGCTCACAGGCTAAACCAAGTGCGGTGGGGGATCGTTGGCCGAGTGTGTGGTGGCACCGCAGATCAGAGCACGTGGAGAAATGCTCAAGCGCAAGCTCCGTTCAAAGCACGGAGCTCACGCTGCAGAACCTGTAGGGACTAGGGTGCCTTTATGTGCGCTTTGCTTGGGGTGATGACATCTGGCCATTTTGTTTCGAACGCTTATTTTTATTTTTTGCTCTGAAGCGCGTGAAAGAGCGTGTCCCTGCACGCGCTCGTGGCGCTGACTGTGCTACGGCGACATTTTGTTTCCTGCGATTTCTTTGTATTTTTCCTGTGAGCGCGTGCTGTCGGCACCGGGTACTACAAACGATGGCATTACCCTAACCAGAAGGACATTGAGGCACCCTAGTAGGGACTAAAGCCCCTCGATGTGTTTGCGTTGGTCTTTCAAGTAACGTCAAATGTGCCAGTGCACGAGGCCCGTTTCTCGAGCGGCCCTTGGAGGCAAATGGCGGCCCAGCACTAAAATGACCGGTCCTTGAAAGCGAATGGCGGCGGAGCACCCGCTCGTGGCGCGTGTCTTGCGCGTTTCCGCAACAATGGTTGGCGGTACTTGTAAAAAACGCCTTTATCAAGGGGCTTTAGCAGGGACCCTGGGTTCAGTCGCCCATCTGCATCCTACTGTCGTGCGATCGTGTACCACATATACTGCGTAATGCACGTTAAAGATCCCGAGCTAACAGTTGTACTGCACTTTTTGTAATCGTCAACGGGTAACAATGTCGCCCTACGAAACTGCTGCTCTCTAAAAACTAACGACTAATTTTGAATGCGCCGTTACATTGCATTTTTAATGTGTGTTCGCGTGTTCGCGTTCTTTTTTTTTGTCTACATCTTTGATTATGCGGCTCTCACATGTGATGAAACAGACTATAGATGTCGGACTTCTCGAAAAATGTTACATAACTAAGAAAATGGCACGTGAACGCAAAAGACAAAATCGCACATAATAAAAATATTTGAAATACTAGAATTGATTATAATTGTGTTTGCAAAGTTTTGAGCGCACCAAAAGCTATAAAAGCGAGCTTGATGCTTTGGAGGGTGCGCTAGTTCACTGGAAGTGTAGTTCAGGGCAGTATGCTCGCAATCGAAAAAACCAAATACATTACTGGTAATGTACCTATACTTCGTGTCTCCCCGTGATGGACTAAAGGTAAAAGCTACGGGTCACCAGATCCAATCACAAGCCACTTAGAAATTGCGTGGTATTTCGCTTCGATGCACGTGTCGGTGCCTCTGTCTATAGATCACTAATGTGTATGGGTGTACAGTGGTTCGAATTGAACAGCACTGAGTGACTCATCAATTTTACATCGCAAAGAAAGCCACGACATACAAACTCTTTGCAGTGTCGAAGCTATAGAAATGATGCAGCGCTTTTTGGTTCGGAGCATTATTCGTCCACCCCTATTCAATGTTAAGCATGTCATAGTTTAGCGTGTAACGTGATTGGACCTGGTGGCCCGTGGCTTTGGCCATTAGTCTGTAGTGACCACAGATGCGGAGCATGACATGCGCTGAGCACTCAGCATAAAAGAAATAAAAGACGATGTTCTCGGGCGCGCAACACCCGCGCTCCTCGAGACAGATGCACGCCAGTAGAACGCACGAACCAGTCGCTTCTCCTTGTCTCGGCTCATTTCTTCGGAGCACACGCTTATTATTCCTTCCCCACAAGTGGTGACCCGGACAAGTCTCCAAGAATGAGTCAGGGAGAACCAACGGGCTCGGCTTCAGCTCCAGTAGCGGCTGTTGCGGTTCGGCTCCCGCCGTACTGGGACCGCAACCCGCGAGTATGGTTCCTCCAAGTGGAGTCGCAGTTCCATCTGGCGCACATCACAAGCCAAGAGCGGAAGTACCACCACGTCGTGTCAGCTCTTTCACCAACCGCAGCCGACGAAGTGTACGACGTGCTATCCTCCCCGTCTGCCACGAATCCCTACGATCAACTAAAGGCGGCCCTGTTGCAAAGAACCGAAGCCTCGGAACGTACCCGTTGGCAGCAGCTACTCTCGGCGGAGGAACTTGGGGATCGGCGCCCAACTCAGTTACTACGTCGAATGACTCAGCTTCTCGGAGAACGTGCCAACGCCATCGATGACGTTCTCCTTCGAGAGCTGTTCCTTCAGCGACTCCCACAAAACGTCCAGATGGTCCTTGCAGCAGCCGCGCCCTCAACCTTGCCGGACTTGCCGGTTTGGCCGACGCGGTCATGGAGGTTGCTTCTCCATCTATTGCTACCGCTGCCGCCTTGACATCGCAGTCAGCAGGCAACACCTCTACCACGGCGCAAGACATCCGGGAACCAAACGCGTCCCAGTACAATGTCGACGACCTCTGCCAACGACTTGAACAAGTCGTTCTCGCTGCGACAAGACGTCGAGACACTGCCCGTTCTCCGAGTCGTCGCCGCCGCTCTACATCATGCCGACCAGACAACGACCGCTCGAGTAGAGGTCACTCTTCAGGCTTGTGCTATTACCACCGCCGTTTCGGTCCTGACGCTCGACGCTGCCAACGCCCCTGTGCGTGGCCGGAAAACCGGCCGGCCGACCACTAGAGGCGACGAGTGGTCCAAGCCCAACAGAAAGTCGCCTCTTCTACGTGATCGACAAAACCACTGGAAACCGCTTACTTGTTGACACAGGAGCCGAGATCAGCGCCGTCCCTGCGACACTTGCCGACCGTTCACGTAAGCCGATTTCTTTTCTGCAAGCTGTGAACGGCACGTCCATTCCTGTTTACGGGGAACGTTCCATTTCGCTGAACCTCGGCCTTCGACGAGTTTTTCGATGGGTTTTTCTGGTGGCCGACGTCGGTCGCGCAATCCTTGGCGCAGACTTTCTACAACATCATTCGCTGCTTGTTGACGTCAAAAGGAAACGCCTGCTCGATTCAACGACAAAACTTACATTACAAGGTATCGACACGACGGAAACTCCGGTGTTCGCCTCCGCTTGTACGCAAGTGCAAGGCGCTTTTCAAACACCACTCAGCGAGTTTCCTTCACTCACAAGGCCTCCCGACTGGACGAAACCCGTAACACACGATGTTACTCATCACATACAAACAACAGGCCCCCTGTCTTCTCCCGCCCACGCCGTCTAGCTCCGGAAAAACTTCGAATTGCTCGGGCAGAGTTCGACCATATGCTCGAACTAGGCATAGTCCGACCATCATCCAGCAGTTGGGCGTCTCCGCTACACATGGTCCCCAAAACAAGCGGAGACTGGCGGCCATGCGGAGACTACCGCGCTCTGAACAAGCAAACCGTTCCAGACCGGTACCCACTGCCCAACATCCACGACTTCACCGTCAATCTTAGGGGATGCAACATCTTCTCGAAACTTGATCTCACCCGAGCCTACCATCAAATTCCGGTAGCCGATGAAGACATTCCCAAAACAGCTGTCACAACGCCCTTTGGCTTATTTGAATTTCTACGCATGCCGTTTGGCCTTAGTAATGCGGCACAGTCTTTTCAAAGATTTATTGACACTGTGACACGGGGCTTGGAATTCGTCTTTTCTTACGTCGACGACCTGTTGATCGCAAGCTCGTCTCCAGAGGAGCACAATGTACATCTCCGTCTTCTTTTCGAACGGCTTGCCAAACATGGCATAATCATCAACGCCGCGAAAAGCGAGTTTGGAGTGCCCGAATTAGATTTTCTCGGCCACCATCTTGATAGTTCAGGCATTCGACCCTTGCCTGCGAAAGTCGCAACTATTCAAGACTTTCCGCGGCCAACTTCACTGACCAAGCTTCGCCAATTTATTGGCCTTGTAAATTTCTACAGACGCTTCGTTCCTCACTGTGCCAAGCTCCTTCAACCACTCGACATTCTTCTCCAAGGCAAGAAGGGACGCTCAACTTCTCCTCTTGCCTGGAATGAGGCAGCTGAGCAAGCATTTTGTGAGGCAAAGAGAGCTCTGGCAGAAACCATTGTCCTACAACATCCTATGCACGATGCTCCGACGTCCATCATGACCGACGCCTCAGGTACCGCCGTAGGAGCCGTACTACAACAGCAAGTCAACGGACAATGGCAACCCCTCGCCTTCTTTTCAAAGAAGCTTCAACCCGCACAAACGCGGTACAGCGTGTTTGGTCGTGAGTTGCTCGCTGCATACTTGGCCGTCCGACACTTCCGGCACTTCGTTGAGGGAAGAGCATTCACCATCTGGACAGACCACAAGCCCCTGACCAATGCCGTCGCCAACGCCGGCTCCCATTATACACCTCGGGAAATTCGACAGCTGGCTTTTCTGTCGGAGTTTACCACAGATATTCGACACGTAAGAGGTGTCGACAACGTGCCTGCTGATGTCCTGAGCCGCATTGAGGCTGTGTCGTTGCCACCGATTCCAGATCCTGCGGAACTTGCTCGTCTGCAAGTCAATGATGAGGAGCTCAAGGTGCTACGCACGTCTTCCTCTCTGCGGCTGCAGGACGTCACATTTCCAGGAAACATCACCGTCACTTGCGATGTGGCAACTGGAAAACCGCGACCGTTCGTGCCCACACCTCTGCGTCGGAAGTTTTTCGACGCCACCCACAGCCTTTCACACCCGGGCGTCCGTGCAACACAAAAACTAATGACGAGTCGATACGTTTGGCCTCGCATCAAGTCAGACATCCGGGCCTGGACTCGCTCCTGTGTCCCCTGTCAACAGGCGAAAGTGCATCGGTACCCTGTGCCCCCAATCAAGACCTTTCTTCAACCCGATGCAAGGTTCGACAAGGTGCATTTGGACCTGGTCGGACCTCTCCCACCATCACAGGGACATCGCTACCTTCTTACCTGCATTGACAGGTTTACCAGATGGCCAGAGGCGACGCCATTACCGGATATCACTGCCTCCACTGTCGCTGCCGCCTTCATCTCAACATGGGTGTCCAGATTTGGTTGCCCTTCTGAGATCGTCACGGATCGCGGACGCCAATTCGAGTCGTCGCTCTTCAAAGAGCTGACGAACACCCTCGGCACAACAAGGCTACGTACTACAGCGTACCATCCACAGTCCAATGGCCTCGTGGAACGCTTTCACCGTCATCTAAAATCGGCCTTGATGGCTTACGGAAACCCAAACGATTGGGTTCTTCAAGTGCCCCTCGTGCTCCTTGGAATTCGCACGGCTCTCAAGGAGGATCTGGGATGCTCCACCGCCGAGCTTGTTTATGGCACTCAACTTAGGTTGCCGTCGGACTTCTTCGAGGCCGACACATCATGCTACCGGTCCGAAGGTTATGCCGAAACTCTCCGAGAACTGTTCAACAATGTTCGACCCATTCCGACTCGAATAGGAAGAAGTAAATCTCCTTATGTCACCGGAGACCTCAAAACCGCCACCCACGTCTTTGTACGCCAAGACCATCAAAGGAAGCCATTGCGTCCTCACTACCAAGGACCGTTTCCTGTGATTGAGCGAAGAACCAACACGTTTGTACTTCGCATCAACGGCAAGGAAGATACGGTAGCCCTTAACCGTCTCAAGCCGGCACATCTTGAAGAAACACCAGCCTGCCAAGTCTCCGCAACACAGGCAGTTCACTGGCAGGATTTATCAAATCCGACATAAATCCTACCAAGGGGGGCATATCTGTAGTGACCACAGATGCGGAGCATGACATGCGCTGAGCACTCAGCATAAAAGAAATAAAAGACGATGTTCTCGGGCGCGCAACACCCGCGCTCCTCGAGACAGATGCACGCCAGTAGAACGCACGAACCAGTCGCTTCTCCTTGTCTCGGCTCATTTCTTCGGAGCACACGCTTATTATTCCTTCCCCACAAGTCCATCGTAGGATGAGACAAAGTATAGTGAAACAAAGCTTACCTTCTGTATATGTGCAATGCCCTCAGTTTTCGCGTGATTACACGCTTGTTTACCATTATTGTTTTCGTTTCCCACTGCGATTCATTTCGTGCTCTTTTGTGTGTTACATGCATTAGAGACCAAGGTAACCCAGGAGAATTCCATTTCGCGGATTGTAAAAAAAACCTATGCAACTTGCCACGTGTGCCACAATCAATACAAAATATTCTAAGTTTCACATGTGACCGCTTGCCTCAGTAAACACTGTTATTTGTCAAGAACAATTGCGATTATGAAATCACGTGGGAAAATCTCGTTCTCAGTACGCGACCGTTGGCAGGCAGTGAATACTCATAGTCGGCGCCGAGATGATTGACAGGTGAAGTTTTTCTATCAACCCAGAGTTAGAATGTTTCCTTCTTTTTGTTGTAAGCAAACAGGAGACAGCTTACACCAAATCTGAGGGCAATAGAGTACTATGAGCATTCAAAAATAACGGCCTGAGCAGTATATATGTGTACAAGCTTTAGCTTTTGACGCACCCTTAACTTTCGATACGCTCAACGCTAGTGTAAAATGTTTCATTCTTCATCAGCGTACCATGTGCGTGCTTACACTATATTTTATACAACGTCAAACTCTATCCGTTTGCATCTTTTTTTATTTATGCACACCACTACTTGCGCGCATAAATCACCAAAATAAAACTGGTACAGGATGTCACAAAAAAATTTACAGGGTTCTTTTTTTATTGCAAAAATAAACCACGCATCGCCTAACGCTCACTCTCCGCCCAAAGGTAGCGCTAGGTCACAACCATATGCCAAAGTTTCATCCCGAACGGACACCTTATTCAAAAGTTATAAGTGGTTTCCTGAAAATTTCAATGGGAAAATGGAGCCCATTTTTGCCCGTTTCTGGTTTCTGGTGGGTTTCATGTATTCGAAAACCCCGTCGGCCGCCATTTCCCTATTGAACTTTTCAGAAAATCACTTATAAATTTCGAATAAGGTATCGGATTGGGCTGAAACTTTGACATCTGTTTGTGACCTCTAGCGCTACCTTTGGGCGGAGAATGAGCGTTCGGCGATACCTAATTTATTGTTGCAATAAAAAAACTGTAATTTTTTTGTGACACTTTGTACATTGTTTAAACTATGTGCAAAAGCTATCCACAGACCCAGAATCCTTGCCTGGCCATTCATTGCATTTATCACTGGATTCGTATTAAAACTAATTCTTATCATTTATTGCTGTGAGTTAATTGTTAACCTCGGCATTTTTTTTTATTATGCCTCCCGCACCAGTCTTACTTTGGGTTTACCAAACTCAACATCAAAACCAGAGTGCCATTTTTTGTGTTTTCCAGTCTCGTGGTTTTGGACATAATAAACACCCAGCTACCTAAATGAGACACCAGACCGCCAGAAAAATAGTTCATTTGTTTTGATTTTTTTGGTAGTTAATTCCTCAAGCTAGAATTTCGGAAACCCAAGTCTATCACGTCATTACGTTTTCCATCCACAAAGAGCCAAACACATGCGCGACAAAAGGGCCGGCCCGTCATATTGCCACCCGCAAAGCCGAGAAACCAACGCTCGGTCACGGACTTGTAGAAGATTCGCGTTCATTCTTGCACCAGACGTAACTTTTGCCCTGCTTTCTTGTTCTCGAAAGTGCCAGTTCATCCTCGCCCCGAACGCGCGACGCTGGAACCTTTTTGACGAACTTTCGAGATAGTGACGCACTGTAGATAAGCAGCTGCCCGCGACCTTGTCGAGTCACTCTCGCTCTCGCTCTCTGTTACGCTGCCGAATCGCCGCCTGCTTTTCTGCTGCTTCGACGCTCTTTCTCTTTACTTATTCTGTTTGGCACAAGTTCGCCGACTAAACCTTTATTTTTCAGTTCCCTGTTCGTCCTCTCGTCACCTTCATTCGTGACAATATGAATCTGATCACATTGAAATATGTGTAATTGGCCTCTGAAATCTCCGATAACGGCGCACAGGCAATTTTACAATTTTCAACGCGTCGGTGGTTTTGTTGTGCATGTGCCTCGCCGTTTGGCTCAGGACGATTTTCGCCTTTTGTTCTGCCCACATTTGCTGGAGACGTGACCTCGGAGCGTAGGCAACTGGCCCCCTTGCACGAGAACTGGCGCAGCCGTTCGCGTTCCAAAGAAAGCTCGTGCAGAGAAAAAAGGGCAAGGGACCAGGGATGTCTAATTCAGGATATAGAAAAATACCCCACTGTATCGAAGCGCCACCACACACGATTTCTCGCATTGATGTACAGGCCTGGAAGGAGATCCCACCGCCATCTGTTGGTTCAGAATCACACTAACCAAGGGTGGGGTTGCACCTTAAAGCGATGGCACTGGACTGCACTAGGACGCGCTTTCTTACAAGGTGATGGATTTTCAACAGGTGACGAGAGTCGTGACTTCGGTCGTACACTTTATACGTGCTGGGGGATTGAAGTAAAGACTGTTTTAAGAGTACCTGAACGAATTAGAGAACAATCGCGTGGACATTCCGTACCACACCGAAGTTCGGTGGCTGAGCCGTAGGAATCTTCTGAGTCGCCGTTTTCGTGCTTAGAGTCAACATCATCGCGTTCTCGAGCGGAGAAGGGAAACAAGTGCTGGAAGATGAGCAGTGCATGGTCATGCGATTTGGCAATTTCTCGCAGAAATTCAAAGTCATCCGAACGCGCTGAACAAAGCTGTCCCGAGGAAAGTCCAATTTTATTTCGGATATATTGAGAACCATCTTCGTATTCAAATTGAAGTTTCCCCTGTTCACAACACAACTTTAAAGTGGAGTTTAGCACGCTTTCCAACCTGTCAGAAACCCTTCATCACCAGTGAAAACCAGTAGTTGATTTCTGCTACGTACGTACCACCCGTTTAGAGCTTCATTTCAAAGTTCCAGCAAACACTGAATGCGTTTTAAGTCGAGAACGTGTAGTATTTAAATTTTTCATCAGTTTTATACACAGTACCTAGATGGCGCCACTGTTCCACCAGTGCGCCCGTGTTTTCAGGGTTGCGTCCCCGTGGCGCTTCAACCCCACGTTGTTGACCGTTGAATAAAGAGTTACGCTTCAGCCACCGACCGCTTCGGACGTCCCTTTTTCTTCCGGGGCTCCCGCCCCGGCTCCGCCGGTCACCACTTCGGCATGTAAGGACCTCGTCTCTTCCGCAGGCCCACGCAGGCACTGCTCTTCTTTATTTCCTCGGGTGACCGCTTTTGATTATAACATTTTGGCGACGAGTATTTACTACAGAACGCAAACTACGAACAGTTCCGTGACCCTTTTTCTGCGGCCCCGGAGAACTCCGATTCACCGTGGTACAACTGGAGCTCATCAACCTCCAGTGTCCTCAAGAACTGAAGTGTAAGCGTTGCGAGTCTGAGGTGCTCGAGTTCTACAAATATCTTAACAAGAAAAATACAAAAACCAGGTGGACCACGCCTTGAAACGAGTGTCAGTTGTTGGGAGCACGTATGTTTCTGAGCAGAGCTTCTTATTGATGACTTTCAGCAAGAAAAGCCTGAGATATGCCAAGACGGACTTGCAATTACGAGGTGTGCTGAAAACAGCAACGAATACGATGACGCTTGATGTTGGAAACCGGTTCGCAGCCAAAATGGGCAACATGTCTCGCTAGGCTAGGTTCAGAGAGATTTTATTAAACAAAATTTTGGCTCACCTCACTTTTCAGTTTGTCACCACACTCTAATGTAAACAAAATAATGATTCGTTTCTGAACAGAAATGCACAATGGCACAAGCTAGATGGCGACACTGATTTTTGTCCACCCTAGTCTCGGCCGGCTGTACTATAAGGCGCTTGTCCCACTATAGGCGGCATTCACCGGACGTCATATTTTAGGGTACAGTTTAGAGCGCATGCTCATACTGAACTCACATTAATAGGCTGCTAAGATCGGCAATTTTGGTGGTGTGGAATGTCCGTTGCAAAATAACCGTGGAAGCTTGCCATCAGCACGCACTCAGCAGTTGCGCACACAGCTATGGCCGTGAATACTCTCTGTATAGTCACCGATAGAGTGACAACGGCAAGGTGTGTCTTTCGAGCTCCCGACCTCCGGCACGTGCTTCATGTCTACCGCCCATAGCCTCCTCTATACTCACAAAGCCTGGCAGATCGCCACGAGAAGCGGCAGCCGAAATGGAAAAGATGGAGCTCGTTTCGGCTCCCGCTACGGCGTGACGCCGAAACACGTGCTGGATATCTGCGACCATTTTGCATCTGGGACCTTTGCGCTACGCCGCCTTCGCTACTCTGAACGCCGGAGTATAAGAGAGCCTTGTTAAGTTGAGCTTTCATATGGCAGACTAGAGAAGAGCGAGTAGTCAGACAGGATGAAAAGAACGACTCGGTTCTGGACCGATTTAGTTAGGCTTAATCAAATAAATTGGGGATGATTCCGAAATCAATGCCCCATATCCTAATTTGGGGCGGACAATTCCTTACTGAAAAAACCCAGTGTATCTTTTCGCTATCTGGAATATGGAACTGGAAATCGTTCTGAATTCTATCTGGATTTCAGGTTTTCAGAAATTATTCCTTTGTCAGCGATCCGGATTTCAGGTTTCCAGAAACAATTTTCCAGTTCCACAATCCGGATGGGGAAAAGTTATACGGAGTTTTTCGTCCGGTAACTTAGAGAATACGTTCAAGGACAAAAGATACGGACTTAAGGTTCCGGCGCAGGTGCCCAGAACTGCGAATTTCTGAAGTTTTGATAATAATAATGCATTTGTTTTTGCTTGGGATTAGAAAACACTCTGGCACGATGGGGCTATCTAGTACAAGGCATCCCTGGAACTGCGTATATGACTTTACCGGACGGGCTCCAGTATGTTAGAGTTTGAATTATGAACCATAAGTAAGAAATTGTCTCTGATATACACGGGTATCAGAGCCCCGGCCCGAGGAGTCAAATCCAGCCCGCGAAAGCATTACGACCGTCTCGTGCTGGCCGTGGTCCTTCCAAAGTTCCAATGAAGCCCGGCCTGCGTCCCACTTCCAGCAGGCCTGCCGCCACCAGCGCAAATATTCGCAACTCCAACGCCCTATAGAGGGCGGGGCGGTAGTTCCAAGATGGCGGAAGAGATGGGGATAGATCCTCCAGGATTTCCCGTGCGCCTGCTTGCTGACGCTCGTCAGCGAGCTAAAAACATTATTTATTTGTCTACAACTGCGAAGCGGTTAGGGCCCGACCATATTACCGGAGGCGGAAGTGTTGATGCGCATGATGAAAACGAGCACGCTGATATTTAATAGTTGCAGAAACCTCAACTTACGAAGCTTTGTGGTGGGCGAGCACGCTTTTAGGCACCGGCTACGTCACTGTTTGTTGCAGAATATTTTTGAGGGTGATGAACATATCGTGTTTGCGCTTTGCCTCGCCATTAGTGCTCTAAAAAGAAAGCCGCGCGCGGTGACTGTTAAGCTTCGAAAGAGCACCGTTCACAGTATTGATGTATTGATGTCACAGGATCACAACTCGCTGCTCACAGTCTTGGTTTCAGTGCATTGCAACACGTATCATACCGCTCTATGCGTGTTGTGGCAGGCTACCGTGTTGTGTGGCATTAACACCGAAGCTCGTGCTGTGCCTTTGAAACGCAATTTGCAGCGCGCCCCAGGAGCGTTGCCGTGCTCATGCCCCTCAACGGTAGCCTGCGGTAACGTTATGCTAGAACTGCCTATTAACATAATCGGCGTGTTTAGGGGTTTTATTTATTGCTCTATCAAAAATAAATATTTTATTATACCGTACATTTTTTGTACCATGTTATTTGCAAAGTTGCACTCTTTCTCGCCAAAATTGCCCGTTCTATGTTCTCGTCACGAAGCTTTAAAAATTTCTTTCTTTGCTTTCTATTTGCTTGAAAGTAAGTACGCGTATTCTGTCTTTTGAAAGTGCTCGGAATAAATAGCCACGTTACGGCCTTTAAACGCGAACCCTTTACCAATGTGCATTGCTCGACATACCGTTGCGCGACAAGTTTTCTCCTACTTGGGGCAAAGAACAGAGGCCAGATTCATAAAAAACCTCTTACCTACGACAACTTAGCTACGAAGTTCGTAAAGTTACGATCATCGTAAGATGAGGCGAAAACGGTATTCACAAACGCGTTCTTAAGTGAGAGGAGGAATGTTACGACCTCCTACAGAGAAACAACGACTTCCGGTGCTGTTGCTATGGCGACGGCGTCTTCGGCAACACGAGCAACCAATCGGAGAGCTCGGCACAGTTCGGAGCACGTGAATTTTTAATAACAAACACAGGCTAACTACTCGTTGATAGTCAGCTCGGTGTTTGTCCTGTCCTGTCTATGTGCAAATGTTTAGTGTTCAAGCTGTTTCTCATAAACACGGATGGCCTTTCCACCACCACTTGTCTGGGGTTCGTGTCCATGCAGTGATTAATCGACGCTAACACGATTTAAACGCTTCGTTGACTGCTACGAACTCGATCGCTACGAAGTCAACACAACTGTCATCGTTGGTAAAAGCCCCGTGCCAGTCGTTTGCAAAGCGACGTAGAGAGAAACAAACCGCCGCGGCGTTTTTCGCGGCCTCTGAAATGCAGGAGCGAGCCGACGTTAAAAAAGATACGTTTGAACTACGAGAGTGTCAGCAAGAGTCGCGCAAATACCTGTTCACACTCGGAGAGGGACGCGCGCGTTTGATCGAAGTGCTGGATTCGCTTTATTAGACCGCGCCTTGGTAAGCGCTTCGGGGGCGATCTTTTACGATTGCAACTCGATACTGACGTGACACCCGGCAAAGAAAGGTTGGACCGGCATTGCGACCCATGAACTGGTATAGCGATCGACAGTGGCGTGCAGTCGTGTCAGAATAAAAATGGCATACTAATAACAAAGTGTACATACCGTGTTGCGAAGTTAATCCACACCGCGTTTATTTGAGCTCTCTATCACACAAAACAAGTCAATATAGAATCAATGAGAGTCCCTTTCCGACGACAGCGTTCGTCACCGCTGCCTCGGAAGACAAGGAGATCGAGATGACGAGGGGAAGAGATTGACCTCCTGAAATTTAGTTCAGCGATCAAACTATTCATACGGGAAGGGTCCACAAGGGTCGCGCGGGCATATTCCATTCAGCAAGCCAGCCGGTCGTGGGCAGACGGTGTTGGCCAAGGACCGTCGGAGCAATGCTGCGCCGGAACAGGTCGTAGCGGTCGGAGTGCCTGCTAGGCCTAATCTGCCGAGCTCGCTTGGTCGGTGGGATCGTTGCCTTTGTTGCTTTTCCCGGGTGCCTGTGGATCCAGCGTTGATGTTCGTCGTGGTCGGTTTTAAGGACTTCTTCCTTTTTCTTGCTGCTTGAAGTAAGGACGCGCGAGAAGAGCATGTAGAAAAATGAATGTCCGTTGGTCGTCGCGACCAAACAACTGTGCGATGCTGTCGGCCATGGTCATTTGATCGTAAAAAGTGCGTAAGACAGCTTCGGAGCTGTCGTAGGATTTTGTCGTAACCTGCGCAAAAGTTACGACAATTTCGTTTCGAGAATACGGATTTTTTCTCAAATATGTCGTACGCACTTTTTTCGTCGTTAGTTCGCTTTGAGAATCCGGCCTCTTACCTTTCGTAGACCGTACTCTACAGCTCCTACATTACTAGCGGGAGCGTTTCCTGAGTACAGATTGAGCTGGCGGTCATGCACAAGACCAGAAATTTGCAGCGTATGCGATATACGAAAACTCCCGAACGAAATTAGACATCTCGGTCCTTCGTGCAACGCTGTTGCAAGGCGGAGCGCAATAATTCCTCATAATAACGCGCTCACTTTTTTCGCTAAAACGGCTTCACGCATCAAGGCCGACAGTCCCTGCCACAGTTTCCGCGCCGCCGCTGCCGCTTTCGTCCCTGCTCCTCTGCTTCTCCGTTCGTCCGCGAGAGGACAAGCGGCAGGCTGGAGTTGCGAAGAGCGCATAAAGGAAACGGCGTCAGCAACGACGCCGTTTATTTCTTAGTGCTTGTCCTGTATACTTGTTGTCCCTCTCTTTTTTGTGCTATTTTATATGTTTAACTAAAACGGCGTCGCAACACGCATCAACCGCGTAAACAAAGATTTGCAGTCAATACGAGAGAAAACTGTCTATATCCTACGGCGTATCCTCTCGTCCTAACGTTCGTCAAACATGTCATCGCCAGCCTTACCATTCTATAGCCTCCTGTTTTATAATCTGTGTAACTTACGTATGGTAAAATTCCTTTTGCGTTCTCATATATATCTTATGCTTTTGTGTCCTGCGTCGTTTTGATTGCCTTTTGAGCAGCATCAGTGGCGTCACTAGGGGTCAGCGGCACCCGGGGCGGTGGCCCGCGGCGACACCCCCCCCCCCCCCCCGCTCGTCGCCCGCCGCAACTTCCCCTTCCCCGCTCGTCGCCCGTTGCGACCCCCCCCCTCCCCGCCCTCCCCCACCGGCCCGTCGCGACACCCGCCGGAGCGCTGCACCCGGGCGGTCCGCCCCCCCCCCCCGCACCCCTTGTGACGCCACTGGAGAGCATCAGTTGTATCATTTCGATCAGTCTTGCGGCCTCTGTGACCATACCAAAGATTCTACGCACTTTGATTTACGCCTGGTGAGTTTTCTGTTCCCCAAATACTGTGTAATGTGATAATTAGCTAAATATTGAACTTCTAAATAAAGTGCATGTATTCATCAACCTTAGACTCTCCTTTCTTACCCTTACCTTGAATTTTATATTTGAATGCTTATCTATAATTCTATGTAGTTTTTTTTATTTCCTTTTTTTATTTCTGGACCTCCAGATAGCAACAGATCACCGATGTGGACCTTAGCCAAATAGTTTGGAGCCCCTATCGTCAGATTTACTTCAAGTCCACGGTCAAAGAATGATACCCAAAAAATTATAAAAATGCATCTGCAGATCGCAAGTGATCGAGGGCATGCCTATAATAGGTGGCGCCAGTCTGGTAGTAAGCTGCTACACGAGAACGCAACACCACGGAGCACGCTCAAACGCAAATATGTGAGACAGCCTCGTGCTCACTGGCATGGCCCCCGTTCTCGACTACGAAGGGGTAGTCCACGCCGTACCCGAGAAAGTAGAGGCCCTCGAACGACTTGAAGCTGCTCTGCATGAAGTTGATGTCCACGGGTGACTGCATATCGCTGCCGCAGGTCTTGTACGTCAAATAGCTCACATTCGGTCTCCTCTGGAAGGACACCGAGAGGTTTGTATTTTTTTCTTTTATATAAAATCAACAGACTTGAGTTTGAGTCTGATACAAATAGATGGGAGCGATGTAGCTAAAGGATATGTCTGTCACGTTCGCCCGGTCCAACACGCGAAATGATTGAGCCAAGACCAGGTGAAACAAAGGCATGTGCATATGTATTAAAATAGTGAATGGAAATCCGGAGGTAGTTATCAAACAATAGAGAAAAAGAAAGAGAGTTCAAAGCAGACCAGAGTCCCCGTAGTCAAGTCCCCACAAAAGCTCGACTCACGCCTGACGTGGCGGGGCTTCAGGAGCGTTGCGGCCTTCGGTGTGGCCTCTGGAACCGGAGCGTCGCCGGGTTCGTCGTGGCTTCTGGAACCGGAGCGTTGCCGGCTTCGTCGTGGCTTCAGGAACCGGAGCGTTGCCGGCTTCGTCGTGGCTTGAGGGATCGGAGCGTTGCCGGGTTCTCAGGGACCGGAGCGGGGCCGGTCTCGGTGAGGCTTCAGGAGCCGGAGCGTTGCCGGGTCCTCAGGAACCGGAGCGGGGCCGGTTTCGGTGAGGCTTCAGTAGCCGGAGCGTTGCCGGTTTCAAGAAGCGCCGGATCAGAACTGCCGCACTTGCCCACCGTTTCTCGCGATCCTTCTCTTCCTCTTTTCTCTCTTTTTCTTCTTTTCTTCCCAGCTCCACACCCGTGACAATGCCCCCCAACTTTGAGAAGTTCATCGTGAACTTCTTCTACGCCGTCAAACTTGAAGTCCATTAGTAAAGTCTCGGACTGACGGTAACTCCTGCCGGCACTTGCATGGTACTCACTCCTGGCCTGGGGGATCTCGAGCCTTGGCAAAGACCGCATCCATCCTCGTAGCGCTCGCACGCGCAACACCAGTCTACACACTTGACCGCACGCGGTGTAACATAGTTCCTTCAGTTCACACGCTCGTGCACAAAGTACAAAAAAAATCGTGCGTGAAGAACTTTGAAATAAAAGGAGAAAGAAGAAGCTACCGACGAGATCGGACGCGATTTTCTGAGCTCCCCGAACAAAATGACCAGCACCAAGCTGCCAACTTCGGGCTCATTATTCGGCCTTCCTAGAGGGGTTTTCTCACCAGGAGGACCAGAAGAAAGGCCCACTACTTCGAGCAACGTTGCAGCCGCCGATGTAAGCGGTCAGCCCGAAGCCATGGACACGAAGATTGCGAGCAACGCCGAAACCGCCCCTATCGAGACGGGACCGGCAAGTCTTGCCACTCCGACACTGAAAAAGCCAACAATGGAGTGCCCCGCCGTTGTATGCTTCGGTGAGCCCTCCACGATTCCAAACACGGCTTTTTCAGTTGAACAAGCTGTAAGGTCCCTTCTCGCGAGTATCCCGAGAGAGAACCTTTTAGACATATTCAAGGACATGCTTGGAGAAACCCATGAAATTGTGCCAACCAAAGCGAAGAAGAAGAAATCGGCTTCAAAGAAAGCTTCGATAAACCCTCTAGGTACAAAACAAACGCAAGAAGCGCCGGCCGCAGCCGGCACCACGTCCATACCAGACACAACGCCGCATGCAGTGGAGAACGAGCGCGCCAGTTCGATACCTGCGGGGACACTCGCACCACCACCGAACGCGGTCAGCGAGATGCCACCTACTACACGAGAGGAACCTGAGGACACGGTTGGTTGGACCCAGGTGACGTACAAGAAGAAAAGGAAACGGGTCCGAGGGGACCTGACACAGCAAACTTCCGAGGAAGCCAAGTCAACCCGGCGCTGGCAGTACGAGTATAAGATCCGTTTGACGCGTTCACAAATCTCAATCAAGCCCTTACTTCCACTACTCAAAATGCACCTCACGGGCACTCACATCTCCACGACCTTCACAATGCATCTCATAGAAAAGGCTAACACGATTTCGGTCCGCACAGATTCGAAAGAGTTAGCCGAGACTCTTGAGAAGATCACAGAGATCGGCACCGAAGAGAAAGGCAAGATACCCATACAAGTCTTCAGGACTTATGGGAATACACACAGCAAGGGTGTCATTTATGACATATATCCCAAGGAAGAGGACCCGCAAGACGACGTCCTCAATTCGGAAATTGAGTCAGAAAAGCCTCACGTGGTGGCCGCTCGAAGACTTGGCAAGTCAAACACGGCGGTCCTCACGTTCGACGGAGAGAAAACGCCTCGATCTGTTCTTTACGGCAAGAGGTACATGCGGGTATTCCCGTTCAAACCAAAAGCAGTAACCTGCGGGCACTGCCACCGTCTAGGACACAAGTTCGATATATGCCCGAATACGGCAGTGTGCCCTATATGCGGAACCGACCATCCAAGACCAACGGACCCGACCCAGGGACCTGGGTGTACCGACACTACACCCTACTGCCAGGGATGTAAAAAGAAGGGCCACCTCGGAACCGACCGCAAATGCCCCACATGGCAGGAAACCAACAAAAGGATGCGGAAAGACATCAAGAGTTTCAGAGAACAGCACAAGCTGCAACAGCAACAAGAGATAGCAAATAGACCCGTCAAGACCCCAGTACCGCCCAGTGAGAACCTGTGGGCCAACAAGGTCAAGCAGGGTCTCTCGCCACCACCGTTACCATCGCCAACGGCAGAAGCACAAGAATTGCGCAACACGTGCAACTTCCTCAAGGCAGAGCTAAACAGGCTCAACACCATCGTCCAGTCTCTACAGGAGGAAAACAAGAAGTATAGAGAATATGCCAATCATCAACGGGCACTCGCAGCCCAATTCTTTATGGAAAAATGATTAAGGTACTCCAGTGGAACTGTCAGGGGCTTCGCAAACGGGCGGCGGAGCTTCGGATACGACTCCTGGACAAGCCCGATGAACGTCCTGACGTAATGCTACTTCAGGAAACTAACACGTCAAGCATCAACTTTAGCGGCTACACAGCCTACTCCAGCCCATCAATCACATCCAAACGCCCAGGCCACTCGGCTTCCCCACCAGGAAAAGCTATTGTCTACGCAAGGAGCGACTGGTATCAACACCAGGTCGACCTTACTCCATACTGTGATGAACAACAAGAAGTGGTTGCAGTTCGCGCAACGGTTCAGCAGACGAACCACATTTTTGTGTCCATCTACTACAGACCGCTTAGAGACAAGACGCATACAAGAAACCACGGATGGATCGCTCACCTGCACGATGTATACCCCCGAGAGCAGAAGCACTACGGCGGAGACTTCAACCTCCAACACCAAACGTGGGGCTACGCACAGTCTTCGAACGGAGCGGAAGATCTAATAGGTGAGATGCAAACATTCCGTTTGCAATTGGCAAACAAGAAAGGAACCAAGACAAGACTGGGAGGAGCCGGACAGAAGGACACGACACCAGATCTATCATGGACGACAAATCAGTACATACAGCATCAAAAATGGAAGTGTCTCCTAGACCCATGGGGTAGCGATCACTTCCCCATAATCTTCGAGTTCTCGCCCACAAAGAAGGTCAAGAACATGACAAAGAAACGAGTGGCCAAGACCGTTCACTGGGACAGGTTCAGGGACGTCCTGAGGGAAGACAAATCCGAAGAGTCCAGCTTCGAGAACCTCCTTAACAGCGCCCTGCAGGCAGCCACAATCAAGACAAACGTCGAAGAAGACGCTCCTAACCCTGATATTTTCCTTCTCAACCTCTGGGCCAAGCGACTGCAAGCGGTGCAGAAGTACCGAAAGGGGTACAAAACCCCACAAGGCAGGCGAGCCATTACTAGAGCGACGGTGGATGCAAAGGTGTACGCCCAAAAACTAGACTCACGCCGCTGGCTAGATTACAGCGCTTCACTTTCCGACAAGACCTCGATCACGAAGCTCTGGGCTACGAGTCGAGCCTTGCTCGGAAAAAGAAGACTAAAGGAGCGACGCAGACACTAGCTCTCAAACTGAACAAGTCTGAGGAACAGTTGGCAAGAATATCGGGAGATCTCTTCTTTCCTCAACCTGACCTAGCCGGCTGCGCCTCCCTTACTATCAAGAAATTCTGGCTCCCGATCACGAGATGGACCGTCTCTTTACCCGCGGAGAACTCGAGTGCGCCTTGAATCAAGGGAAGTTGCACACGGCACCGGGATCAGACAAAATCACCATGGCTATGCTACGAAACCTCCCAGACAACACGAAAGAACAACTCCTAGACCTGATCAACCAGATCTGGGAAACTGGCAAACTTCCCCAGCAGTGGAAGCATTCCCTCGTCATTCCGATTCCCAAGCCGGGCAAAGACAAAGGTGCACTCTCCAGCTACAGGCCAATCTCTCTAACGTCATGCACATGCAAGTTGATGGAACGAATGGTACTTGCAAGAATCGTATGGCATCTAGAATCTACGGACGCCTTCCACCCCGCCCAGACAGGGTTTCGACCGTGTCTCGGAACGCAAGAAAGCCTCGCCCTCATATCGGCTGACGTAATACGAAACATCAACCCCAACCGCGCAACCATCAGAACAATTGTGGCGATTGATGTTAAGAAAGCTTTTGACTCGGTCCCACACGCATCAGTCATCAACGAAGCCCGAAGACTCGGCATAGTCGGAAGGCCGCTGAACTTTGTCAAGAACTTCCTTGAAGGGAGAACGTTCTCGGTACGCTGCGGCTCGCACGACAGCGAACCGAGAGTGAACCGAGTAGGAGTCCCACAAGGCTCCGTGCTCTCGCCAACGCTCTTTAATATCGCGATGGCAGCCCTGCCTCACGAACTTGCAAAGATCCCCAACTTGGGCTTCACCGTGTACGCGGACGACGTCTCGATATGGACCAAGAACGACGACATTGCAAGACAGCAAGATACTCTACAAGCGGGCCTAGATACAATCGAAGCCCACCTATGCAGGGTAAAAATGCAAGCCTCTCCGGAGAAAACCAAATACACCGTAATCGCACCGAAAAGACACCGTCTCGCCAAGATCGCAGAACAACTAAACCTCGTTCTTGCAGGCAAGCGAATCGAGCCATCCACGTCTGTCAAGATATTAGGGATCACTATCGAGGAGACCGGCAAGGCAGACATCTGGCTCCAGGACACACTAAAACATTGCAACTCTGCCCTTAATGCCATTCGGCGCATCTGTAGCGCAAGGGGTGGAGCGACAGAAGAAATTGCCAGAAGAATGGTCAAAGCTTTAGTAGTTTCGCGTGTCTGCTACGGGGCTCGGCACTACTGGCTGACCAAGGCGCAATGGCAGAAGCTCGAAGCTTTGAACAACCAAGCGAAAAGAATAATCACAGGCCTGCCCAAGTTCTGCCCCCTGGGCAAGCTGAACGAACACGCTCAGATTAACTCCCTACACGAAATCGTTGTTGCCCGCACGGTCGCACACGGGGAGAGACTTAAGCACACACGACAGGGGAGAAGGATCCTGGAACTCTTACTGAGATGTACCGGAGACCTACCCAAGCTACCACAGGAACTCCCGCCATGGGAAGATCATGCAGAAATCACTGACAACAAACCAAGCACGCGGAAGGGCGACAAAAAGCAACAAGACCGCCTCGCTAGGGCACACATCAAGATGACGGAGGCGTGGGAAGAAGGAACGAACGGAATCGTGGCTGCATACACGGACACTGCTTCGATAGACGGCCCAGTCACTCTAAAGACTGCGGCTGTTATCTTTCCAACACTAGGCACAAGCGCAACCAAGAACCTTCCAGCCCGCACCTCGGTGAAAGGGGAGAACTAGCAGCAGTCCGCCTTGCCCTCGAGACGGCCCTTGCATTACCTGAACCACCACCAGAGCATCTCCGGATATTTACGGACTCTCAGGAAGTGGTAAAAGAATGCAGAAAATCAAGAAGCCCTAGCGTAGAAGTGCGTAATATCAAGAAACTCGCCTCACTGCTACTAGCAAGAGGCACGACTACGAGAATAGCCTGGGTTCCAGCGCACGCAGGAATACCCGGCAACGAAGAGGTGCATCGACTCGCCCGCGCGTCCCTTCTCGCTCCCCGTGACCGAGACGATACACCTTCATTGCAAGACCACGACCACGGCTACGCTCCCGTCCGCGATCGGGCACCGGCTAGTCGAGCACGAGAGGAAGATTGCAACGATGGAGGGTACGATCCAGGAGAGGAACGTGCCCAAATCAGGCAAGAATACCAATCAACACTCTGGGAGAAACTTCCCCCAACACCAAACCCTCCTCTGCCAACAGGGTTTGGAAGAAGGGCCAAGGTCCTCCTGACCAGGATCAGAACAGACACAACATTAACACCAGCGCGCATAGCATCTTGGAGCCGCGGGAAGAGATCCGGCACCTGCACTAAGTGCAATATGGGCGCCAAGGCGGACACTTTTCACTTGTTGTGGGAATGCCCCAAATACAAGGCCACCAGGTCGAAGCATCGACCGAGTAACATCGCTTCTCTGGAAGGTTGGACACACCCGCCAGGCGAAGAGGACAACAAGAGAAGCATCCTCCGAAGTCTCATAGATTTCATCTACGAGGCGAAGCTGGATATCTTCATTTAGCCTAGTTTTCATCCTTTCTTTTTTTGCCAGCGTCCAGACCTCGCAGCCGCCGACGCACTCCCCCTTCCCTTACCCTTATTTTATGGCCAATAAACGCTTTCTGAACTGAACTTGAAATAAAAGTCGATTCACATTAAATTGCGTCCCTCACTCACCCCCTAAAAGAAACAACCATGTTTGCACTTCGAAACCACTAACTCGATCACCGTATTACCCCATGCGCTATCGAGCAAGAAAAAAAATAGGCACGAGGACATTCTATGTCTAAATTCCTTATTTACATCCGACTTAAGTAGTCTGCACCTACATTATCCTTCCCCTTAATGTATTCGACGTGAAAACTATAGTCTTGCATCTTCATGCTCCATCGCATGACACGACTGTTGGTGTGTTTAGCTTTATTTAAGAATTCCAGCGGCTGGTGGTCAGTTTGTACTCGGAAATGCTTGCCGTATAAATATAGTGCGAACTTTTCAACGGCCCAAACCAGTGCCAGACACTCCTTTCGATCGTGGCATAATTCTTTTCCGCCTTGCTTAGCCGTCTGCTTGCGTACGCGACAGGGTGCAGTATGCCGTCTTTTTCCTGTAGAAGGACTGCTCCCAGACTGACGCTTGAGGCGTCCGTACGTAGCACCACTTCTTTGTCTAGGTCGAGAGCCATGAGGATGGGAGGTTTACACAATTCCTCCTTCAGGCGCTTGAATGCACTTTCCCGCTCGTCGTCCCACTGCACCTCGTTGCGAGTTCCCTTCTGGGTCAACACTGTCAGAGGAGCCGCCACCTCTGCGTAGTTAGGGATGAATTCCCTGTAGTATCCAGTCAAACCCAGGAAGGACCTGACCTGTCGTTTCGTTGTCGGCCTTTGCGCCTCTTGGATCTTCGTCAGGATCTCCTGTCTTGGGGCTACTTGGCCTGATCCTAATCTGTGGCCTAGAAAGCTGATTTCGTGAAATCCAATTTCGCACTTCTTTGGCTTGACTGTGATCCCCGCATCGCGCAACCTTCCGAGTATAGCCCTTAGTGCATCTATGTGCTCCTCCCACGAGTCCGTTGCCACCAGAACATCATCGATATAGTGGTGTGCATTCGGTATGCCCGTCAGTAGGATCCGCATCAGCTTCGTGAAAGTCGCGGAAGCTGTCTTTAAGCCGAACGGCATGAATCTGAAGTGATACAGACCGCTCAAGGCTGAGAACGCTGTTTTATGCTTCGATGATTCTGTCATGGGGATCTGCCAATATCCCTTGGCTAAGTCTAACTTTGAGAAGAAACGTTTACATCCCACCTTAGCAAACGTGACATCTACCCTGGGAATGGGCTCGGCATCGGCTACCAACACATCATTTAGCCGCCTAAAGTCAATGCAGAATCTGCTGGACCCATCTGACTTCTTAACTAATACTACAGGCGCGTTGAATGGTGATGTTGATCTCTCGATCACTCCAAGCCGCAGCATCTCTGTTATCTCCTTTTCCACTGTTTCGTGTACCTTTAACGGCAGAGGGTACTGTTTAACATACACTGGTTTTTGAGCGGTCAGCTTGAGATCGCACTTGATCAAGTTTGTTTTTCCGGGTAGATCCGAGAAGATTTCTTCGAATTCTCCAATCAAAGTCGCAACTTGTTTCTTCTCCTCTGTGCTCAGGGCCGTATTCACCAGTACGTCTTGCCCGTTTTGTTGTCTTGTCAGGGACAGAGTCGGGACATCGTCTATAGCGTCTTCCTCGTCGTTTTTGTTGTCATCATCAGCTGTAACTGCTGCCGCGCTGCACCTCGGAGCCACCGGGTCCATTTCGGCCCTCTCTTCATATTTTTTGAGCATGTTTACATGGAAGGCTTTTCTCGTTCCGGCAATCTCCAACTCATAGTCAACTTCATTTCTTCGCGCCGTGACGATGAAGGGACCCTTCCATTGCATGAGCAATTTGTTGTTGTCGCTCGGAAGGAGGATTAGCGCTTTATCGCCTACCTTCATTTCTCGGTTGACTTTCTTCCGATCATAATACGCCTTGTATTTTACCTTGGCTTCATCCAAGCATTGGTGTGCCAGTTTGCAGGTCTCCTCCAGTTTGTCTCTCAGCTCCATAACGTAGCTGTATGACGTTTTTGTTTCCTCGTTCAACGCCTCGTTGGACCACACTTCTCTCAGTATAGTTAATGGCCCCCGTACCGTTCTCCCATATAACAACTCAAATGGAGAGAATCTCAAACTGGACTGGGGTACCTCCCGGTAAGCGAACAACAGCGCTGGCAGGTACCGGTCCCAGTCCTTGGGCCTCTCCTGACACATTCTACGTAGCATCAACTTTAAAGTTCCATTAAATTTCTCTACCAACCCGTTGCTCATCGGATGGTAAGGGGTAGTCAAAAGGCGTCTCACTGACAGCAGACGACCCACCTCCTTCATCAAGTCTGACGTAAACGCGGCGCCACGGTCGCTAAGGACCTCTCTCGGTACGCCGTATCGCGTAAACATGTCAACTAATGCTTCCGCTACTACCGGAGTCCCGATGGTTTTCAAGGCTACCGCGTCGGGGTATCGAGTAGCCACATCCACCATGGTTAAGATGTATCGGTTCCCCGAGTCTGATCTGGGAGCGATCGGACCAATGATGTCAATGGCCACCCTCTGAAACGGAGTTACAATCGTCGGCATGGTACCTAAGGGGGCCTTGCCTACTCTACCTTTGGGGACCGTCCGTTGGCAAATGTCACACGACCGCACGTACCTCTTAATGTCACTTTGGACACCCGGCCAAAAGAACTCTTCAGATACCAGTGCGGTTGTGTTGCTCACGCCCTGGTGGCCGGACATTATTCCGTCATGTGCCATCCCGGTGACAGTTCGCCGAAACTTCTTCGGGAGAACTAGCTGGTCTGTTTTTCTTCCGGAGCTGTATGTACAGCTCCTGTACAACAGCTCATTCCTTATGAAAAACTCGTACTTCGTTCTGCCCCTGTGCTTCTTGATTACTTTCCCAACGTCGTGGAAGCATTTCTTCAGAGTTTCGTCATTCTTTTGCTCCTGGATGAGCTCCTCTTTAGTTGTTTGAAGCAGTGGTACCTCCGGTACTCGCAGTTCGGGAGGCGATGGCGCGGGTCGACATGTAGGCCTTTTGGTCTGCACAGCCCCCGCGGTTCCCATGAACTCTTTATCACCCCGTTCGAGTGAAGATTCGTCAGCAGAGCGTTCTAGATACTCCACATGTGTGTCTTTCGCCAGGACGCCTTCCGTCCCGGTTTTCTGTTCATCGAGTGGCTCAGTCGCCGACATATGAGCCTCCATCGTTTTCACACTCAAACTCCAGTTTGGATCGGGGTCATTGGCGTCTCGTACAAGCGGCACATTTCCCAACACCAGATCGTACAGAGGGTCGTTTACACACTTCGCTGTTAACTTTCCCGTGTAGTATGGTGTCCTAACCGTAATCTCGGCCTCGGGAAGGTACCTTACTGTTTTGTCCAGTAGAAACACCGGGCTCAATATTCCCGTGTACGCTTCCTTCGGAACCAAGTTCTGGCGAACAACGACGGTGTTGCAGCCTGTGTCCCTGAGGACAGTTATTTTGTGGCCACCCATATCTCCCTCTACCACTGGTAGATTCTCCACTAGAAACTTGGGAGGATGTCCTACTGCCGAGTTGACAACCGGAATCTTGTCACCATTCTTGAGGGTAACGAAGCCATCTTCGAGCTCGGTCGCCTCTGCGTTTCTTGACTTCATCCAGAGACATGACGCCTGATGACTGTCGCTAGGCTTTGACCTGCAGCTATCTGCACGGTGTCCAGTTTTCCCGCAGTGCCAGCAAGTAATTCCTTTGGTGGTCGGCGGACGTCCATGGCAGTTTTCCGCCTTGTGCCCAATTTTGTTGCATAAAAAGCAACGCAAAGCTTTCCTGCCCCCTCCTGTTTTAGACTTATCTGCTACTGCCACACTAGACTGCTTGCTCGTCTCGTCGATTTTCGACTTACTCGTAGTAGGCTGGGCCTGAGCCTCTAGGAAGAGGTCCGCCTTTGACGCAACTTCTTGCAAGCTTTGGCATTCTCTCTCTCGGAGAAAGATAGTCAACTTGGTGGAGCAAGTGAGCAGAAACTGCTCGACCAAGACCTTGTCACGGAGGGCTTCGAACGTGTGTTCAATATTGGCCATCTCAACCCACCTGTCAAAATACCCAGCGAGACGGGCGGCAAACTGTCTCCTCGTCTCTCCCTCTTCGGGCTTTGCATCCCTAAACCGTTCCCTATACCCTTCTTTAGTGTAGCGGAACCTTTGAAGCAGTGCCAGCTTCACTCTCGCATAATCCAGTGCGTCTTCTGGCGACAACCGACCCACAACTGTTAACGCTTCACCGGTAAGGCACAGACTCAGAGTCGTCGCCCATTTCTGCTGAGGCCAACCCATTCCCGTTGCAGTACGTTCAAAGCGTAGCAAATATGCATCTAAGTCATCCCTTCCTTCTTCAAACTGAGGAATCAACTTATGAGGACTGAAGTGTCGCGCCTCGCCGGTTGTCGTGGCCAAGTTAGTAGCCTCTCCTTCACCTATACCCTGGATTGCATCGTGACGTGGCGCCGCTGCGCTTTGTACTGCCAACCGAAGTTGCAGAACTTCGCGTTCTTTGTCCAACCGGACACATTCCTCCTCGCGTTCCTGTCGCGCCCACGCTCTTTCTTCTCGTAATCTAGCTTTTTCGTCCTCCATCCATTTCTTTAACTCGTCTCCCTGATAACCCAACTCCTTTCCCACCGCCATTAATTTCTCGTTCTCCATGCTAGTCTTCTTGACTCCACCAATTCGTGTGTGTCCCGGACGAAGTTATTAAATTAAATTGATGTTAAATGGGATCCTGGCAAGCTCGCCACAATTGTCACGTTCGCCCGGTCCAACACGCGAAATGATTGAGCCAAGACCAGGTGAAACAAAGGCATGTGCATATGTATTAAAATAGTGAATGGAAATCCGGAGGTAGTTATCAAACAATAGAGAAAAAGAAAGAGAGTTCAAAGCAGACCAGAGTCCCCGTAGTCAAGTCCCCACAAAAGCTCGACTCACGCCTGACGTGGCGAGGCTTCAGGAGCGTTGCGGCCTTCGGTGTGGCCTCTGGAACCGGAGCGTCGCCGGGTTCGTCGTGGCTTCTGGAACCGGAGCGTTGCCGGCTTCGTCGTGGCTTCTGGAACCGGAGCGTTGCCGGCTTCGTCGTGGCTTGAGGGATCGGAGCGTTGCCGGGTTCTCAGGAACCGGAGCGGGGCCGGTCTCGGTGAGGCTTCAGGAGCCGGAGCGTTGCCGGGTCCTCCGGAACCGGAGCGGGGCCGGTTTCGGTGAGGCTTCAGTAGCCGGAGCGTTGCCGGTTTCAAGAAGCGTCGGATCAGAACTGCCGCACCTGCCCACCGTTTCTCGCGATTTTCCTCTTCCTCTTTTTCTTCTTTTCTTCCCAGCTCCACACCCGTGACAATGTCACGCGGTGAAATATGTTGCCGTAGAAGGAAACATTTTTAACCCATAATTTGTAATTGTTCTTACGTCTGTTTAGAAAGCGGGAAGTTGGTCAGCCCCAGGGGGCGCCTGATGTTTCCACTGTAGATGAAAGATTTTGCCAGTTCAGTACTAGAGCTAGCCTGGGGTTTTTCACGTACATCTCGCACTAGTAACACACGAGTTAATTATTCTAGCTAAAACAACACATCGTGAAGCTCATCAAAACCTTAAAGGCTGGAGAAAATCGGTCGCCTGCAAAGTTTTCACTTTAACTCTTTCTTTCTTATTTTATTTTACGTTCCGCCCAATGAAAAGCGTGGAAAAAAGCGTAAGAACAATCTCTGTACATTGCCGCTTCCTTCTGCACGAACGTCAGTGCGGCCAGGCTGTGAAGAAGGCGGTCATCTGGCGCGAATCATTGCGGTTCAAACGAGGCTTAGCGCAAACTCGAACCTGAGATTTTTTTTTCTGGGCGGAGCGGAATCATGCGAGGGTGACCACGCGTAGAGAATTTCGAACAAAAGGCCAGCTTGTGCTGGCTTCAGGCACTGCGTACGCGTATGCATCCATTCAACAGAAGCCTTGTTGCTGTGGGGACTGGGAGCATAGGAGACGAACTCTCATGCACAAGGATACGGCGGTATGGTGAGATCAGGTGTGAACTTTTTACAGAAGTGCGAACTAAAACTTAATAAAAATGAATGATTTTTGTCTTTCGCTTAATATTTTCACCAATCTTACACACAAAAAGTGTTGTGGTAATCAACCTACAACCGTTTATTTTTTTCTTTATGTATACTACTCGCACAATGTATAAAACTGTCGAATTCGCACGGGAGGCACCTAAGAGGAATCATAATTCCTCCAGTAATGTTGAGAAAGGGGGCAGTCGTGATAGTGAACGGATGGATGAATGGTTGTGGCAATGCCTTTTCCCTCTGGCAGTTGAAGCGCCAACTATTCTGATGAAGACGATGCCTGTGCGATGTAGGACACGCGTTTCAGCGAGAGCAGTGGAGATGTGTGACTAAGCTAAATCTTTTAGCTGGCGATAATGGCCTTGCTTTTTAAACATTTAGGAAGTGGAGACACGTAAGGGACGATACAGACAGGACAATCTTTCAACTTCAACAACATTTATTTTCGTCCTCAAGCCCAAGGCCCGCCCGCTCCGTGGGGGTTCGGGAAAAGGAAATCAAGGGGGAGGAAAGGAAGCGGAGGAAGTGAGGAGGTTGCCAAACGAGGAAGGGAGAAGAGGGAAGGGGTTCGACAGGATGCGCGGGATACGGAATGAAAGGAAAGGCCGCTCCTGCCGGTGACCTTGTCACGTCGTCTGGTTTGCAAGCTTTCGGCTTCCATTGTGGGCCTCAAACAGACAATCTCCTTTCTTGAAAGCGAAATAGAAGGGGTGCTTATGGTTTGCGGGCGTGCCGCCATCCGATAGGCCTCAATCATTTCTCTCCCGACTCGCTCGCTGTGGCCTCCCATGGTTGTCGTGCCAGCGAAATTAGGAGCGCAGCCGGGACATTTTCTCCCGTGAATGACGATCGGGTGCTAAAAATCCGAGGCTGCTCTTTCGGCGTCTATTTGATGTTCTCGGAGTCGGTCGTTGAGGCATCGCCCCGTTTGCCCGATGTACCTGGCCCCGCAGGACATGGGGACCGCGTACACTTTCTCCGTTATGCAGGTGGTAAACTTGCTTGCCTTTTTTTGGTGCAGCTGGGTTGGGGGGGTCCCTCTCTGTTGACGGCCTTACACATGTCGCCGAGTCTCGATTTGCACGCGAAAAGCACTCTTGTGTCGTATTCTGAGGCGAGAGCTTTTAGGCGGTGAGATGTCGTGTGGATGTATGGAATGCAGGCTGGTCTTCTCGTGACGGGCGCAGTCTCGGTGGTTGGCCTAGCCCGAGGGTTTGTAGCCAATTTTTGCGAAGTAGCCAAAATCAAATCTGAAGGGTAGCCTGCCCTCCAAAGCCGTGCGCACTGTTGGCTTAGGCTGGCCTCCCGTTGGTGTGCGCAGGACATCGCCCATGTACGCAACTTGGAGCAACATACACAATACTGTACTTCGTTCAGCACTTGTCGGGGGGTGGAAGCTACGTGCCTGTTAGATCAGGCATGCGGCTATCATTTTCCGCGCTATAACTCTTTCTCGCACATACCCACGCGTAAAGGGCGGCTGGGAAGGGGGCGGGGGAGAGGGGTAGTCGATTGATTGGTCTGGTGAGTATGTAGCTCCCACCGCCTGTGAGCACTTCCTATGCATGGCTTGCATTGACGTCACGTTAGCCGCCATTGCTGCATACCATGTTCTTGTGAATGTACCTTTTGCAGCATATATTTGGCATCATCGAACCTGTTCTTCTCCACAAGGCTTGCCAGGAAGAACAAATTCTGTTTTTCAAGATGTGGGCTGCAGAGAGTAAGGGCTCAGGAGCATGGTACGGAGCAATGGCGGCTGCTACGGTGCTATATGACGTCACATGCAAGGCATGTATACTCCGTTTCACAATAACAAGCTTTTGTAAATCGTTCCGATATCCCCGACAACGATACAACGCATGCGCAGAGGCAACGACGGAGTATCGGGTATCGTTATCAGGGTCATCGGAACTGCCTAGTAAAACTTTCTATTAAAAGGGTTTAGGACACAAAAATTAAACGGGCATATTGAACTTCAAATGGGATGCTCATTCGTTACTTAGTATGTACTCCAAGTATCCCGATTTTGAAGCTCTCGTAATTGCAATAATCAATTAACGAATTTTCATCATCTTCTTCTCGAAACCAGGCAACACTGCCCAAGTTAGTCGCACCAGGTCCAGTCGAGCTTAGAGACTTGGCAGAGGTGCGTGGGCAGACTGGCACTGAGGTCGCGTGGTAATACATCAAACGAAGGAGTGAAGGGAGACATGGGCCCGACATCTTTCGAGGGTAGAGAGGCAATCAGTAGTTTGAAATTTGAACGGAGGCTAAGCACGATTGGGGATACACGATGGGCGAGAAAGGTTGGGGATACACGATGGGCGAGAAAGCATCTACACATGAAAAGTTTGAGCACTAAATGGACAAACCGAACCCGAAAACCAAAATTCAAATATCAACAGTCAAGTGCTGGGGCACAGCAGATTACCTCTGTGAGAAAGGAAGTAAAAGAAGCCGAGAGAAAGATGTGGGAGGAAAGAATGCAGGAAAAATCAGCTTTAACTATATACAGGGGACGAAAACAGAAAATAAGGAAGGAGCATTGGTATGATAATTACCAGGGGAGCTCGTTGTTATTCGAGGCTAGAACAGGAGTATTGAGGTCTAGGACATATAGGACCAAGTACGAGGAAACGGATACGCGATGTGCCGTATACTAAGGGGAACACGAGACAATAGAACATGTGGTGTTGAGGTGCAAAGGGCTTGCTTCCATCTTCACGGAGGGGGCGACGGATTTGGCCGGAGAGCTGGGGTTTACAGGCGAGAACTGAAGAATGGATGTTAAGTGCATTGTAATAACAAAGAGGAGATTAGAAGACTGGGGGAAATTATCTTGGATAATGCACTGACGTTCAGATAACTAGCACAGCTGGGAACAGAGAAACAGGAAAATTGGGACTCCCTCCCACGTGGCTCCGGCCCAAACTCTTCATCCTCTCTCCCAGTGGGCCCGGTGCCGGGGTAACACCGAATGGTTTTACCAGGGGAAAATTGGCGAGTCCCACGTCAGGGCGAAGCGGCGGGGAGTGATGTTTTTTTTGTTTTTAGTTTTTTTGCACAATCCCAGAACCGCCATTCCGGTGATGTCCCACACCACCTGGTGGTAGTTACGAAATTGCAGAGGGTGAGCAAATTGGCGAAGCAAAGAAATCATACTTTTGGTTCTTCATTTCTAGGCTAGGTGGCGCAAGATACAGCCTGTTATGAAGGGCACAGCCGTTAGCATCCATCCATCCATCCAACCATGGTGCCCATAAAGCACGTGATCATGAACGATCTCTCATTCTAGGCGCCCCCATGATCGGCCAAGCTGGCCCCAGTACGATCAAAACCGCTCACGCAACTCTGCAATCACAATGCCCTCGCACCCGGCCCCTTTGACCTTCCACGTTGCACGCGCCCGCGAGGTTATCCCGGACGACGGCGACCACGGTAAGTTTGTCCGTGACTTGCCGTCGCTGCAGCTGGTCGCCAGCGTGTCGAAGTCAAATTGAGCGGCTTGCAACATCTATCGATAAGAGTCACTCGCATCGCTGCTGCAATCATTGTCGATGAGTTCGATGAAGTGAGCGATGCCGTAGACGTAATCATCACCAACCGCATGCTCGAAACGCGGCAGGTAAACGAAAAATTGGAAGCTCGACGAGAGGCCCGAGAAAGTCAAGTCTTGGAGTGTATGCAAGGGGACTCCGCGCGATGGGCAGGCGACGTCACCAACCCGCCAACCACGGAGGCCTCTTCGAACGGGCCGGATCCGTAGGTCCCGCATATAAATCAATTTAACCACAAAACAATCGCGTCGTGTTGTAAAAAAAAAAAAAAATCAGCAGTGTTGTAGAAACGTACAATGGGTCCTTGAAGTATTGATATCTTATGCTTTATTTTTGAAAGCCAACGCTACGACTCGACGACGCAATCACGCCGCGCCAAAAGGGTACCGTCATGTCGCTCGTCGTATCGGTGCGTCTGCTATCAGCGGCTAAGCCGATCAGGCAGGAATAATAGTGCGAAATTACGACGCATTCAGTGAGCCGGATTAGCGTAGGCGATGATAGCAAAAGCACATATCGACAACAAGCGCCATGACGGTGCCCTCTTGACTGCGCTTGGCTGACCCCGTCGGTTCTTTGCGTTCATTGCGGTCGCACATGCGTGAAACGAAGTGTGAATAGTGTGGGGAGCGCAAATTCGTTCGCTGACTTTGCAGGGGTTATGGTGACGTCAAAATGCCGGGCTCTCATTGGCTCTGATTTAAGGATTGTGGGTAGACCTCAAGGCTGCTAGCATTGAGGTCTACCCACTATGCTTTAATCACAGCCAATCAGAGCTCGGCGTTCTTATGTCACCACAATCCCTGCAAAATTTAACAGACGAACTTATCCTCCCCACAGCCTTTTAGTGCCGAATTTTCTGAGACACCTAAAAAAGCACGAATTGGACAGATCAGCGGTAGTTTGGGCCTCGTCTTCAATCAGTGGGAACATGTGTTCCATGTGAATGTTTATATATAGCAGTCGAATAAAGCCTCTCTGGGCCTTCTTTCGGTCAAGCCGATATTTGAGCACCGCGAAATTGTCAAAGGGGTCCCCGCGAGCTTAGCGTCGAACAGAGTAGAGCCATTATGGTTCGTGTAAATGTTTGCATACCGATTCAGGCAGGTATAAACTTTAGCCTGAACAACAAAGGCGTACAATTCTGAGAAAGTGGATCGTTGAACAACACGCCTCTCCATCTCCTCACCAGTTCGGTTCATACAAAGCTCAATTTTGGCGTGCAACTCGACGATGGTGCCCGTTCATAGCCCGAGGCAACACGCATTACCATTGAAACACACGCTTAAATGCAAATCTCCCCGACCGTCCTTTATTTTGAATTTCATTAGAGGCCCCGCTTTAGAATCTTCGAAAGACCCGTGAATCGGCTGCAACTTTACGCCCCTTGCTTTTAGCCCAGAAAAGCTGCTTCAAGCAGTTGATCGATGGTCTCATTCGAACGAGAATCCAGGCGGTTGAAAGGGCCTCCGTGGTACGACCGCTTCTCAGAATTATAAAAAATAAACTGAGGCGTGTTTGTTCGAAAATGCTCGACGCAAACTGCGTCGGAAGCGTGTGGGAGTTCCTAAGCAGCTTCGGTGGTTGTGTTACGCTGCTTCGTCTCCTTGACGACCAAAGGACGAAACGGTGTTGTAGTATGTGAGCGGAACCAGTCCACGACTGTTCTGTTTACCCCCTCTTAAAAAGTGATCCCTTGATTTGCACCTGATGACGTCATACAAGTGTCACGCTGCCGCGGACCGCGACCCTGGCGGTGCTACAGCAGCGGTGGTTCACGTGGCAGACGCCTATTCTTCTGCAGATGGTTCTACGGCTTGACAGTCCAGGCAACCTTCGGCAGCCCGGGGTTGAGTTTCCGTGAGGACAGCAACACCTGCTCTCACACGAGCTTTTTTACTGGGACGTCGGAGACCAACCGCCAGGACCGCGACATTCGGCAACGTAACAAGCCGGTTTCTGTGACGTCATCCGTTGTTGCTTGGTGACAATTTTTCATGTATGGGCTGGGTAGGACGCTAAACACGCCAGTCGAAGACGCGTTCCAGGTTCGGTTTTTATAGCTTCCGAAGGAAAGCAGCTTCTCATTGCAGGACGTTGTAAAAACACCAACCAGCTCAAGGCGCAGGTACTGCCAACGAAAATCGAGAGAACAGAGACGTTGATGGGTGAGTTTAAAACGACGTTTTCCATCGGTGTTTTGAATTCTCTTAAAGACTGCCAACTAGACAGGAAGCAAAAAAGTGCTTACACATGCATAATATTTCGTGGGTTTTACGAAGTTTGGATTTCAGAATATTATTTGAGTGATATATATCAGTATTAAATTCACCATTCTAGGAATACACTCGTTACAAGTTATATTGCGGTGGATTCATCTTTGCCGTGATCCTAATTTTATCACAATTTTATTTATATTCGTAAATCACAAAAGTTACCACACCGGGAAGACGAAGTAATTTAATCTTACAGTTTTGTTTTCTTTTACCCAGGTTCCATTTGCAAATAAAGAGCCAACAAAGAATAGTGTGAACCTCCGGGCGAGTGAACGCACAATCCATTTCTGCCGCCTGAAGACAAGATGTGAAATATTTGAATCACCGGCACCAACAGGGGAAGAACTGGCCACATATCGAATTTTCTGTTCAACAACTGTTTTCTTTCACGCGAACTGGAAACTTCTGGGGCATCACTATCACCTCAGCGTCGTCATACCCAGACAACGCGCACGTTCGTCTATAACGAAGCCTCAATTATATAGTATTGTCATGTCGGGTAACTCGCGCATGGCTTCCTGTGGTGTTAATTAGTTCAAAACTTGAGTGGGTTGGGCCCCTTTATAACATTATATCTAAATGGTATATGCGTTCAAGTGACTGTCCTTTGAAAGTCGCCGCTCCGAGCTTTCGTTTGAATGCCCCAAATGTCATTATTCTTCCTCCTACTTTTTTGTGTGCTAATCGGCGTGCTCGTGGGCGACGAGTCGGTCGAATTGCACTCACTAATGAGCGCGCTAGCTGAAAAAATGCGGAGTTAGTAGTTGCTTCATGCAACAAACGGTGGAACAGCGATGACATAGCGTTGGCGAAGATTTTGCAGAATAAGTATATTACAAGCAGCAATACTGATATGATGAAATATCTCGTTAGACAAAACACAATCTACAGAATTCCTACTATATTTATGGCTCAGAGTGAGAACATATTAACTTGTCTTGATGCCTTTGACAATGTCAATGACGTGTTTATGTCCACCTGGATAGTGTTGAATACGAAAGAAGATGTCGCTCCGCGAAAGCTCAACTACACATTGGCGTGCACTGTTGTCGTCGCTCACACAAACGGAACTACGCTTGTAAGTTCAGATGTAGCCAGAGACCGGTTCTGGAACTGCGAACGGCATCGTAGAAGCGGCAAGCATGTTGCTTCGGCCATTATCCCCGATGTGCCTCGGTCGATCTCGGAGTTTTCCGGAAAGACTCTGAAAATACTTTGCACGGCTGCCAACCCGTTGGTGAAAATGGGGCCAACAACTTGCGATTTTGACGAACAAAAAATTATATTCAAAACTTTGCACACCCTGAACGCTACGCTTGTCCCCACGCGAATGAGAGGATTTATTCCGAACATGCTTCTTGAGAGAACGTTTGACGTTTACTTGGGTGCCTATGGCATTACCTACTCCTCCACTGTGTATCTCGACTATCCTGAGGTGACTGCCTATGAACGCTGGAAGTTCTTCGTTCCAGCCACAGGTATGCGTCATATTTCCTTCGAAACTATTATCGCCAACTCGACATTGTGCGTTCTGCTCCTGTTATTCTCTTTCTTGCTCTGCGTCTCCGTCTTGGTTGTTATGGACCTGCTCGGAGACAGGAGGAAGCCCTCCTCGTACGTGGCTGCCGACACGTCCATGTTTTTAGTCTCCACGTTCTTGTCCACTTCTTCCTGGCTGCCCATAAACCGTCGTTGGCACACCAGCCAATCGCTGATCGTTGTTTTCTGGGTGCTTGGATCGTTTTCACTCTCCGTTTTCTTTAAGGGCCAGCTGACATCCTGGTTAAGTCTTCAGATGCCTAAAGATGTGATGGATACAACAGAAAAACTCGAGAAGGCTTTGGAGGCAGACTCTGTTTTTCCTTGTTTTGTGCTGAGCGTCTCCGCAGAAGGAATCCTTGGAACTTCTAAAGGAGCTCCGCTGACGGAGCCTCTTCTAAATGCATATTACCGTCACCAAGGACGCGATCTCCTCACTTCAAACGTGACGCGCTGTTTTTTCTGCGCACTAGGACCTGGAAATGTTTGTATTCATTTAACTAAACGCACTTGCTCGACAGCACCAATAGCATTGAGATCTGCCTTTGTAATGTCTAAAGATGATCTTCGAATCGTTTTCTTGGGATTTCCTGTGCGCAAAGACTTTCCCCTCAGACGTGCATTACGAATGATGGCGCAGATTTTAATAGAATCAAACATTATAAAGTTGCACAATGATTCATGCGCATTTCACTCTTTCCACACTGAGCACATGGAGGCCGTTAAAGTAAATACCCTTCCGGCTTTTCATATCCTTCTGGCAGGTTTGGTCGCTTCAATCCTTACGTTGATATTGGAGTGGCTATGCGCCAGGAGTAGAGTTCACGTGGCAAAAATCTGAATACAAATTGGAACGATTATGTTTTTTTTGTTTTTTGTTTAAGGAAAAGATTTTTTTTCACATGTTCTAGCTAACCTTTTGAGTGGTAAAATATTGTCACAAGCGCAAGTTGACATCCGCTCACCGCGTTGCGTACAAAGGTTCCAAAGATTTTTTTATGTTATGCCTAGTTCGCTACTATCACCATCGTGTCAAATACAAAAGGTGTATAATCAACACAACTCATATTTTTTTAGCGATTCATTGTTATTTAAAAGTGTTTTTTTTTTCATAATATTTAAACTTTTCGGATTCGCACCGGGTTGAGAAATTTCACTACTGGAAGGCAGAATTTTCTATTCCTGCGATATATTAATAGGCCAATCGGGCTTTCGTCATTTAGGACTCTCACCTCGTGTGGTGCCCACACCCGATGGCGGGGAAGGTGCTGCCAGTACTCGTTGACGACTTGCAGCAGAACCTGTTCGGTCAGTGAGGTCTTGTTGGAGCCGGTCCCTGGATGTCTGTCTTGTTACAGAAGGTTTGTGGGGCCTTGTTGCAGCAAGTTTTTGGTCGGTGAAGTCTGGTTGCAGCAGCATGTTCCGGTTGGTGAGGTCTTGGTGTGGCAGGTCTTTGGTCGGTTAGGTCTTGTTGCATCCGGTTCTTGGTTCGCTGGGTCTTTTTTTATCAGGTCGTTGTTCGGTGAGATCATGTTGCAGCAGGTCCTGATTAGTGAAGTCTTGTAAAGGCACATCATTGTTTTGTGACGACATGTTTCACCAGTTTTTCTCGGAAACATCTTGCAGCAGGACTTTGGCGGGTGCTGTCTTCTTGCCGCAGTTCCTTGGTCACTGAGGTCCGGTTGAGGCAACTCCTGGTTAGAGAGGTCTTTTTGTGGTAGGCTCTCGGTTGGTCAGGTCTTGTTTCAGCAGGTCCTAGGTCGGGGAGGTCTCGTTGCAGCAATTTGTTGGTTTGTGAGGCCTTGTTTCAGCAAGTCCCGGTTGATGAGGTCTTGCTGCGGCACGTCTTTGATCGGTGAGGTCTTTTTGTAGCAGGTCGTTGAGGTCCTTGTTACGGTAGGTCTTTGGTTGGTGAAGTGTCGTTGAGCAACTTTTTTGTTGTCAAAAATTTGCTGCAACAGATCGTGGCTCATGAAGTCTTGTTACGACGGGTATTTGGTCGGTGAGGTCTTGTTTCGACTGGTCCTTGTTCGGAGAGATCTCGTTGCACCAGGTCCTTGGTTGGCGAGGTCATTGTTACTGCACGTCCTTGTCGGTGTGGTCTTGTTGCAGTGGGTCTTTAGTCAGGGAGGTCTTGTTACAGCAGGTCTTTAGTCAGGGAGATCTTGATACAGCAGATCATTTATAGGCGAGGTTCTATTGCAGCAGGGTATTGGTGGGTGAGGTCTTACTTGAGGTTCTTGGTCGGAACGGTCATTCTCCAGCAAGCCTGTGGTCGGCGAGGTCATGTTGAAGTGAGTCCTTAGTCCGTCAGGCCTAAGGACTCACTTCAACCGCTCAAGCCGGAAAAGGGCGCCTCTTAGGCGCCCTTTTCCGGCTTGAGCGCCCTCACCGTCGCCGTCGCTTTCGGCGTCGGTGTCGCCGTCTACATCGGCGTAACTGCGCTTTGCATTATGGGACGTTTCCCATTTTGACGGCACACGTGAGGTCACTTGTGGCATTACGAGTGTTAAGAGTTACGTCACGAGGGTCAATACGGTAACGAGTGACGTCACTCGTAAACGCGCGTTGGATTTTGGTACGTTTACCATATTGACGTCACACGTGACGTCACGAAGGTGACTCGTGAAGATCACGTGGTTCACGACCTTTACGAGGTTTTCACGAGTGGCGTCACGATGGTCACTGGGGTCACGAGTGACATCACGAGGGAGAGGGAGGGAGGGGAGGAGGAGGGGAAGGAGGAAGGGAGGAGAAGGATGGAGGCGGGTAAGGGACGAGGATAAGGAGAGGAGGAGGAGGGAGGAGGAGGGGCATTCCCTCTTTTCCATACCATCCCCTTCTAATCCTCAAGAGCTGCGATCTAATTCGGCGTTACAGGTAGTTGTAAACGACTTTCTTTTTTTTTCATTCTTTTTTTCAAGACGTTAGGTCATCAACGAATACAACAATGCAAGATCTAGGATAATGAAAATACGCTTTATGCCTGCCATAATGCGGGATTCCGAATTTTTCGGAAATCTTTCAAACTAACTTGCCAGACTACCACTTGTAGGCAATCAGGTGGTTGGCATAGGCACAAGGAGCACAATATTCATCTAATAATTGTCATTAGCTTGAGCAAGCGTTGTACTAGTAGTAGCAGTAATTTTAGCAGTTCTTGTTGTGGTAGTTGTGCTAGCAGTAGCAGTAACCATATTAGTTGTTCGATTATATGCGTTCGATGTTACCTTCCCTACAACTGCTGTAAAGTGTACGGGGGTGCGAGAGCTAGTCAAAGCATCCGACGTACCTTTTGCTCTTTGTCCCGGCCAATCAATATTTAAACTTGGTGGATAATTATAGTAGCATTTGTAGTGGAACAGTTTCAGTAGTTAAAAAAGTTGTAGCAGTGGGTTTAATTTCTGCTGTATTTCTGGTTGAAGAAAAAATGGTTGCAACTGTGGTTATTGTAGCTTTAGTAGCTGTAATTGTTGTAGCAGCTGTGGTTGCGGTTGCAGTAGTGGTGGGGGTTGTTGTAGTTTCAGTAGGTAGTTCTTGTTGTTATATAGTAGTTGTAATAGATTTAGTAGTTGTACTTGGAATCGTTGTAGTTTGGTGGTTGTTGTCTTAGTAGTGCTGTTGTAACTCTTGATTGTGTGACAGCACCCGGCAAGCAGTAGGAAGCGCATATCAAAATAATAAAAAAAATCACTCTGCATCAATCTAGAAGTAGTTGTAGTAGCTATACTTGCAGGTAGTAGTCGTGTTAGTTGTTGTAGCCTAAGTGTATGGTTGTTTGTCTTTTATTTTAGTAGTCGTAATGGTAAGTGTATTTGTAGTTGCCGTGGTAGTAGTTCTGGTGGTTGTTGTATTGGCAGTTGCAGTTGCAGTAGTTAAAGTAATAATTGTTGTTGTATATCTAGTTCTTAGTGTTTATAGCATTCAAAAGAAGGGGAAAACCTCATGCTGGAAAAAAATTACCAACAGAGTGAAATCCAGCATAGTATGGAGCAGCGTTCCAAAAAAACGACGTTCCTGGAAAGTATTTTTTGTGTGTGTTTTTACCCGCAAATTTCCCGACTTTAGAAGGCCTTCCGCCTTTTTATATTTGATGTTTCAAACTTCGACTTCGAGGGATGGGGAGGTGTCCGAAAATTGTAAGAAGCAAAAACTCTGGACCACACATGATCGTGGTGGCACGACACGTAGTTGAAAGTGGAAATTTTTACTTGCTTTATATTATGTTGGATAATGCTGCACAATATATCATTAACATACGCTAATTGAACGTTAACACCACGACACGCTCAAATTTTAGAAACGCAATGAAAATGTGTTCTTTTCATACCGTTGGAACTTGAAATGGTAACTCCGTTTCAAGATTGAGATGGAACGAGGATCGAGCTTTCGTTCCTGTTTTGGAGGAACGTGTACGACACTTGTAAATGCAGGCACTACTGTTTTAGACACGGCGTCAACTGTTTTGTGCTATGTTGCCATGGCTATAATATTTTCATCTGAACTCCACCCCACATCCTTTGCACGGCTGCAAGTGGGAATGAGATGCAAGACGAGGCCACATGCTACTGTAGTAGTGCGGGACTTCAATAATGTCATTGCCTCCTATATACTGACATAGCCTGGCAGACCTCCACGAGAAGCGGCCATCAAAATGAAAAAGGTGCAGCGGCAGGCAACGGATGAGAGGAGAGCCACGTGACTGGCACCAAGCTGCGGCGAGACGCCGAAACACACTTCTCCCGGGCGAACAAATGTGTTTTGGGTCCTCGCCGCTGCAGAAGCTGTGCGCTGACGTCCAGGTTCCCCGAAAAAAGCCTCTTCGATGCTCTTTGCTACCAGATCCTCGCGCTCCAAATCTGCGACCGGACACTTTATGGCTCTGTCGTCGAACCGCCAGGCTTTGTGAGTATAGAGGAGGCTATGATACTATGGAAGTTGTGCTAACCTTGCAACGTAGCACAAAATAGTTCACATCGTGTATAGGGAGGATACTCCGTGATAATGCGAAGACCTCGGCTCTGTTTGCATAGTCTCGACGACTGGGTGGAGCTCAGCGGGGGTTTCCACTTTGAATATGGAGGAGTGTGGATCGTCATCTATCGTTATGGGCTCATCAGCTGTTCCATAGTGACACAAAAAACACCACGGGAATGTTTTACAAAAAAAGAAAAAACTTTGGTTTTGTGAAGGCAAGGGTATTAAACAGGCAAGGTGGTTAACCTTAACCAGCTCGCCGTTTTAGTAACTACGTCTCCTATCGTCATTATCAATGCAAGCCTTAAATCATGTTCGTCATTTTTTTCCACGTCTTTGCCGTTGAAGGTGTTCGTGTTCGTTTAACATGTGCAAATTCGGTGCAGATTGTGCGAGAGGGTGGATATTAAACAATATGTGATAATAAAATATATGGTACTGCGTTTGAGACGCGTGTTTGTTCCCTTGTCGTCTGTTCTTTCCCATTTAGAATCATCTGTATTTGGTTCTCTCCCTTAATTTACGGAGCGTCCGAAGCAGTGCTTGAAAGCCAATGAAAATGGAACCGCGTATGATAGCCTGGGTCGCCGAAATATGCTTACCGCTTGTGCAGGAATTATCACTGTATGTGGTTTGCTTAATACAAATGAGCGAAGTGAAACGTATTCGCCAACATTTTGTTAAAGTTTGATAAGGGCGCAGCAGTAACAATAAAGCTGAGATAAATAAATTACTGCTTTTATCGCGTTCCTATTTCGTTGGTGATACTCTATAAAGCTCTGCATCCAGCGCCTCAATAATTTAACTGCCCATGACTACTACTGGATGTAAATATTTTTGTGTGATACCAAGCGCGGTGAAAACTAGCATGTAAAATGTATTGTCGATTTCTGCATTGTTTACCTCCAGGAAAACAATAGCCACGGGGTTTTCCACGTTCCTCGCAAATTATAATCTAAATCACCATTGAGTAGAATGACGTAAGATCACGCCGGGCAAAAGCAAAGAAAATGAAAACTTAGATGTTTGGAAAATGTGAGGGTCGTGTGCCATGCATGGCTATATATTGGTTCACGCTGCAGGTTATAAATTGGGCCAGTGCAGTAAGGCTTCTAGACTGGGGTCTTTAATCTGCACCACACTGTTGATAGACTGCCGCAAGCCGGTACAATGCTCGTCCGAGATGGAAAAGGGAAGGGGAGGGAATGAATCTATGGATAGAAGGTTTTCTGCACCGCGGGGTTTTGCTCTAAGTGCTTCCAGTTGCGGTGAGCTAAAACACGCGGCCATCAATTTAGTCCAGTTGGATTGGGGTCGTCTGCAACGGCGCCGACGTCATGGACGTTAAAAAGAAATGAAGAAAACAGGATATGCTGATGGAGTATAAGCTAACATAGAACGAGTTCAAAAAAGCTAAAAAGGAGTGACTTAAGAGGAAAATCCAAATAATACCAGAAAGGGCATCTGTTACTTTACGATCATTTTTATAAACTTAGATTCCCTGGCTGATAGCTGATAGCTGGTAGCTGTAGAAACCAGCACTGCTTTATGTTTACTTTCGCTTTCAGGTAAATATAGTTTCGCACATGTGTTTGCGCCAGATGATAGAGAACGCTTTCACATATTTTTCACATCTGAACCTTCAAAGGTTTTGGAAGATCGAAAACTATTTTCCTGCAATATTGCAGCCATCCGTGTTAAAGGAATCGCAGGGTCCTGTTCTCACCCCTCTGGTACTTACATTCTCACAAATGACAGGAGCGCAAGCGGCGAAAATTATGTTTTAAACTGAAAGTTTAATGGGGCGAGCTTATGCCCAACAAAATAGACAACTAGCGTCGAGACAGCAAAAAAGCAGGCGGCGATTTGGCGGCGTAACATCAAGTCGTACGTCCCTGTAAACGGCCGTTTTCGCCAACAAGATTTAATATACAAGTCGCGCCTTTTTTGTATAAGTTGCAACTGAACCATAAATGGAACCCCCGCGGCCAGTTGCAGTCTGTAATTCGCACTGTTTTCTGAAAATAACCGAAAGAAGATTTTCTTTAAAAACCGCGACTTATACACACCGGAAATTGCGGTAGTATCCAATTAAAGATTTCACACAAAATATATTTTTTCAGCATTGCACTGCTCACACATCACACAAGAGACACGGAGTTTCTCTCCAGATATGATGACAAAATTGTCTGCGAACAATGCCTCACGTCTCTGCGAAAGGCTAGCCGCCGGCGTTATCGATCTTCTTATTGTAAGACCTATTAGCAGTTTGACTGCAACTCCTAAACGCACACATAATTATCGTAGTTCACCGCGCAAAGGAGGAAATTAGTAATGATGGCCGAGGTGCCAAATTTATGTTTACCACCGATCTTGAAGAAGAGACAGCATGAAAATCATCCCACTTTACCAGCCAACCACGAGGAATTCTCGTCAACGCAAGAAGAGCAAACAAGTGTCAACCGCAACTCTTATTAGCTTAACCGTAGAAATTATTGTTAAGGAGCTGAGCTTGAGGCGCCTACGAGGCAGGTGATGTTTAGGTGAAATGAGGCCCCGAAGTGTATTAGAAAACATCAAACAAGCTTCATCATGCTGACGAAGACTGGGGGAGCGCAGATTGTGTCGAACGAAAACTATACCTCGCAGAACCGCCTTGAAGAACTTGACGTCACGTGACTTAAGGTAACATGATGTGCCCAAATGAGGAAATGGACATCACTGTTTTTTGTGACAACTCTTCAGGGCGGTTCTTCGTGACGATTCTTCTTGAAGGTCCTTCGTGACTGTCCTTCGTGACTATCCTTCGTGACGATCCTTCGGGACGATATTTTTGTGACAATATCCTTTGTGACAATATTATTCCTGACGGATTTCTCATAAAATTAGGCTGATAAAAGCGCATCGCGTTTTAATAATGATAAAACACTGCTGCGCAGCTAGCTTCCGTGCTTCAAGAGCAGACAAATTGCTCATATACGTACGATAACTCCGGCAGCTCCTCTCGCTTTGACCGGCACACAGAGTATTTCCATAGTATAACGACACAGGCAGCGGGCGAAGACGTGGAAACTTTCGCGTGGCTGTCACTCAAACGTCCCCAGAAATCGCCAGTGCCAAGTGCATAACGATGTTGGGAACGGAAGCGGTACTATGGCGCTGGTCACCTGCCAAAACCTGCTAATAAGAAAAGCAGAGCTGACGCTCATGAGCGCGTGACACAGCCTGCCTAATTTATTTCATTTAATTTCATTTTACTAGCCATATTGAAGAGGGGTGGCAGACACGAAAGGTACTTAATAGCACATGACATGCACCATACAAATTTCGGAGCGGCACAACAAATACAAAACACACACCAGAAAAAAAAAACTTGTCTACATATTTTTATGCAATGTATTATTTATGCTCCAAAATATAATCCCTTATTCGTTTAAAAGCGTGCCTGTCGACTTTCAAACGGTACTTTCAAGATACTGGTGGTAACTACGGGGACGAAATACAATCGAGTCGTCTGCGAACCAACATCATTCACCACGTGGTGAATGATGTTGGTTGAGGCAAGCTCTGGTGGTGCTTGTCTGCGTAGACGCTGAGCCGCAGCATGCCGAGCTTTTCGTTAGTTTTCTTCCATGTCAGAAAGAGAATGTGTTGCATGGAACGTGGTTATATACGCATTTGAGCATTTGACCGCAGCGCCCTCTCGTCTATAAACGTTGAGCCTATGCATGCAAAGTTTAACGCGATTATATACGCATTTGACCGCAGCGCCCTCTCCTGTATAGACGTTGAGCTGCTACATGCAACGTTTCATCCATGACAGAAACCCCAGGTCTTGAGTGACTACCACATCTCAGGGCCCCCAACTCGTCCTGTCGCTGCGCTATCAGTATTCAACATTTTTTTCATCATTTTGTTCATCTTTTTCTTTTCCCTACACGAGCACGTGAGCATGTGCTCACGTGCTCGTGAGCACGTGACTTCACGAGCAGAAGCACGAGCACCCGACGCCGGCCTACGCTGGACGGCGGACGGACATACGGACAAGGCTAGCCCCTAAGGAGCTTCGCCCCTAAAAACACAAACACGAATCTCCAAACGCAGTTAGGTGACTATTGCGCGACCGAAAAAATCCGCCTGGTTCGGGTATCGAACCCGGGACCCCTCCACTTCCAGTGGAGCCACCGGTATATACAACGCAAACGCCTGCTACTTTCATTCGGTCTGGAAGGTGACAGTTAACAGTGACGTGTTGCATATGAATGTTAGCGGAGTTAATGTTAAATTGGAATTTAATTTAATTCATTCTGTTTCGAGGCCGTCTTCTCTTAGGGCAGTACACTTTTAAGACGAGCAATTAAGGTACCTCTTTCTTCCACGTCTGTTGGAGAACATAAATTTAGAGAGTTTTAGAACTGCGGGCCCGAAAGCTTGAGGGCCCCAAATGAATAGGGGCTCACCAGTGCGCATGCCCCGAACGGTTTAGTGTTGGCGCTCGCCCCTAACGCGAAATTCGAGAAATCGCGTGGGGCCTTTATCGCCCCTATTTGCTTGGGGCTGGGTTGGGTCGGCAAACATGGTGGCGTCCTTTCCGCTCGCTTACGCCCCGTCACACTGAGGCAAGAGTTGGACAACTTCATCTGGCAACACGAGGAAATCGTTTTGAGGGCGACCCTGTCACATCACGGCAACAACAACAGTCGGGCAACATGTTGCTGCCGCCCGGCAACCGTGTTGGCCGATTTGTTGTCCGACAGCCCACTCACACCGCGCCGACGGCGGAGACAACACTCGGAACACTCCGCTATCTTGATTGTTTACCTTCGTTCGTGTGTGGCGCGGATTAGCTGGAAATGTGGCTCGACAAAGTTCTAGTGCGTTCGAAGGGCCGGAAATTACCACGGTACGACATCAACCAGTGACTGTGATTAGGAAACTTCACACGGGGAGTATTTTTTATTCTTTATTTTATCAAAATGTTATTCATTCGCTAACAAAAGAGAAAGCCCTAACCGAGGAAAGTGAGATCGCTGTATGTTCGGGATTTACGCCACCATATGAAGTGTTTCTGTCCGGTTCTTTCTTTCGTGCAATTCCTATTTCTACTGTAAAATTGAGTTAGCACCGACAGTACGTACCCCAAAGAGTATTTAGTAGCGTGGTATTGAGCTGAACTGACAGTGCTTAAAAACTGCGACACCTTCATAATAATCGGTGGAATAAATATTTTTAAACGCCGTCAATTTCCCTACCGCCTGATATGTGATCGCTTCGTTCCCCAAAATGTTCTGGGTATTTTTGAAACAAATAAGGTGTCTGGTAGCGGCTGTTTCCAACTTCCAAGCATCAACAATCATGATAAACGTGGTTGCTTTAATTAGAACCAGATCAGGTTAGAGCCAGATAAGGCTGTAGGGAATGGTAGCGTCTACACAACACAAGAGCAGGATCATACTGAAGAAGAGGAACTGACCACAGGGGAATGGGAAAAGGCAGAAGGAAAGGATCCGGCTGGAACTGCGACAGGTCCAGACGGCACACCAATGAGACTGATAAAAGTTCTAGGCAAAACAAACAAACTGAAAGTAAGGCTGGTGATTGACCAGATGCTTAAGGGAGGGAAGGTACCCAGTGTCTGGAAATTGAGCAGGATGAGATTATTATATAAGGGCAAGGGATACGAAGACAGTATCAAATTATACCGACCACAGTAACTTCAGCAATACAGAGACAAGGCATCCAAATTGTAAAAAGAAGAATGGAAGAACGGGCAGAGAGAAAGCAGATTGTGGGGGAGCTTCAAAACGGTTTTAGGAGGGATAGACGACTAGATGATAACTCTCGAAATCATGCCGTGCAGATCCATAGCAATGGCAATTCAAAGGCCATTATGGGTAGCATTTGTGGACATAAAAGGGGCATATGACAATGTGAATCAGGAAAAACTCTGGGACCAACTGAAGAGATATGGGCTAGGGGGAACCATGGTTAAATTTTTAGAACGGGTTTATACGGCGAATAGGGTGGCAATAGCATGGGAGGCCAAAGCTACAAGACCGGCAGCAAAAAAAAGAGGACTTAGGCAGGGTTGCCCAATGTCTCCCCTGTTCTTTATGATATACCCCAGGGAGATGAAAAAAGATTAGAGCAGTGCAACCTAGGTTTCGACCTGACCTACTTGGAGGAAGGACATAAAGTAAATCAAGTATTGCTAGGGTTAATGTATGCAGACGACATTATACTCATGTCAGAAAGTCGCGAGACAATACAGGAACTGATTAAGATTCGCAGCAGGGAAGGGGACAGTTTAGGACTAAAATTCAGTACGGATAAGTCGTGTATAATAGTTTTCAATGACGCGAAGAGGGAAACCCTGGAGATAAAGGACACATTGATAGAACACGTAGAAAAGTTCAAATATCTGGGAGTATGGTTAAGTGAAGGAAGACGGTATCTAAAAGACCATAAAGCTATTATAATAAAGAAGGGGAAACGAGATTAAGCTATAATTAGACACAGGGCACTATGGAACTAAAATAGATATGAAGTCGTTGGGTGTGTATGGAAGGCAGTCATGGTGCCAGGACTGTCATGTGGGAATGCGGTATTGTGTAAGAGGTAAGAAATTAAGGCAGGTTTAGAGATACAGCAAAGGAGTATGTGTAGGTTGGCATTGGGGACACATGGAAATTCACCAAATGAGGGAGTACAGGGGATATGGGTTGGGAATCTTTCGAGAGAAGAGAAGCGATCAGTAAAGTAAAACTTGAACAAAGACTAGCTGAAATTGAGGATACACGGTGGGCAGCAAATGTGTAGAAGTTTCTATATATGAAAGGTCTACACACTAAGTGGACAAAGCGAACCCGCATGCTAGGGTCTAAATACATTAAGGAGATGGGGCCGATCAAGGTATATCAGTATAAAAGGGAGTAAAGGAAACAGAGAGAAAGTTGTGGAAAGAGAGAATGCAGGGGAAATCAGCTTTAACAATATACAGAGCACAACAACAGGAAATAAAGAAGGAACAGTTGTATGATAATTTATTGGGGAGCTCATTACTGCATGAAGCTAGGACGCTGGTGCTATGAACGATAACATATTGGGTTAAATTCCAGGAAGTTGGCACTGTGTGCAACATAAGCAACCGCAAACTATAGAACATGTAATTTTAAGGTGCACGGGGCTTCATCGCACCCTCTTGAGGAGGGGGCGGGGGTGGGGGGGGGGGGGTGACCACGTAATTGAAGCGGGCACTGGGATTTGCAGACATGGATGGGCGAATGGATAGGGGAAGAATTGCGGTAACTGAGAGGAGATTGGAAGAATTGTGGAAAAGGTCTAAAGAGGCGTAAACAATACAGATGAAAATAAGCAATAGAATTACTTTAAAAGGGGGGGGGTTGCGTTATGCCAAATGTATACACATTTTGAAAAAAGAAGGGATTACAAAATCTTAGGCCAGGTGGCGCAAGCTGCCACCCGTTAAATAGGGTATAGCCATTATCATAAATCCATCTATTCATCCGACCAGGTTCATTCGAGCTTAGAGACTCGGCAGAGGAGCCTGTGCAGACTGGAACTGGGGGCGCATGGGAATACACCAAATGAAGGATTGCAGGGAGACATGGGCTGTTCATATTTCGAGGCAGGAAAGGCGTTAAGTAGTTTGATATTTGAACAAAGGCTAGACACAATTGAGGAGACACGACGGGCGAGAGAGGTATGTAAGCGTCTATTCATCAAAAGTCTGAACATTTAATGAACAAACCGAACCCAAAAACCGAATCTCAAATATTAACAGGCAAGTGCTGGGCCAGAGAAGACTCCCTTTGACAAAGGAAGTAATGGAAGCCGAGAAGAAAGATTTGGGAGGAAAAAATGCAGGGAAAAGCAGCTTTAAATTATTTCTGCAACGATTTCAGTGCTTTGCTTAAATAATTCGGGAATGGGTGTCTCGACCTCTCTGAAGTAAAGAATAAACAACAGCACTTGCCTGGATGTCCTAGTTTTTATTTTAAAAAGGAACAAATATTGAGGTTTTTGACACCCCTCAACTCTCTCACCATCTTCCTAGTCACGTGCGCTGTGACGTCAATGGGGGTGACGCGGGGTTCCGGTGCAGCTCTCCCTCTAGAGCCATCAGTGAGCAGCGAGAACTCATCCGCTCGCGGCCGCGTAACTATGTGCTGGCGCAACGCGAACAATATGTTGAAAGGAGGAAAGTCTCATCCGGGTCCGGCCATCCCCGTCCGGCTCAGCCCCCGTCCCACTCCGGCTTCTGGCGGGTGTTCGCGGTAGTAGATAGAGCTGACGGTTTTGTGGACCTAGGATAAATGGCGCCACTAAAACTCCGTATAATAAACGTTTTGTGGACGATCCCAGGTTTTTGACGAATTTATATTTATGTTGGCAAGACAAGATTTATAGAAAAGTTACCTTTTATCAACCAATTATTCGCACAACTTGCTATCTGTCTACAAGACCCCCATTGACGCCATGCCGCGTTGTTCCTCATGACCGCCGCTCCCGGTTGCAGCTAGGGGAATATTCAAATTTTTGCGTCAAGATTACACCGCGGAATCAAAATGTTTCGAACGATGGAGCTGTGTTTTCTGCCCTTTGTGACAAACAATGTCAAAAGCAGAAGATTCCAATTATTTTAACGTTAAAATTGTTGCACAGCTCCTTTAACTATGTGGGGGATGAAAACGGGAAACAGGGAAGGAGAATTGGTATGATAAGTCATGGGGCAGCTCCTTGTTATTTGAGGCTAGAACAGGAGTATTGAGGACTAGGACATATAGGACAAAGTACGAGGAAACGAATACGCGACATGCCGTATGCTAAAGGGAACACGAGACAATAGAACATGTGGTGTTGAGGTGCCCAGGGCTTGGTCCACCCTCCAGGAGGTGGCGACGGATTTGGTTGAAGCGCTTGGGTTTGCAGACCATAACGGAAAAAGAGATGTTAAGTGCATTTTAATCAAGAAGAGAGGATGAGAAGACTGGAGGAAACCATCAAGAGAGAATTCAATGATATAAAACTAAATAACACAGCTGGGAACAAAGACAGAGGAAAATCGGCACTCCCTCTCATGTGGTTCCGGACCAAAGTCTCCACTCTCTCTCAAAGTGGGCCCGGTGCCGGAGTTACGCCCAACGAGTTAGAATAGAGGAAAGTTGTGACACCCTTGCTGGAGGGAAAAGGCGTGGGGGGGGGGGGTGCAATCCTTAAAGGTAATATTGGGGATATCCCACACCGTCTGGCGATAGTTGCGAAGTTGAAGAGGGTAAGCGGATTTTCCAAGGGAAAAAATCATAATTTCGGTTTCTATATTTCTAGCCTAGGCAGCGCAAGCTACCGCCCGTTATGAAGGGAACAGCCGTTAGCATCCATCCATCTATCTATCCAACCACGTTATCCAACTATGGTGCCCATAAACCACGTGATCATGAACGATATCTCATTCTAGGCGCCCCATGATCACCCAAGCTTGCCTCGCCACTCTACGATCAAAACCGCTCACGCAACTATACAACCACAACGTTCTCGCCCCCGGCTCGTTTGACCTTCCACCCTGCACGCGTCTCCGAGGTGGTCCTGGACGACGGGGACCATGGCGGGTTCGTCCGTGACTCGCCGTCACTGGAACTGGTTGCCAGCTGGTCGCTGTCAAAACAGAGCTTCTTCCAACAACTCTTGATAAGAATCACTTTCCTCGCTGCCGCGATCAGTGTCGAAGACTTTGTCAAAAGCGAGCGATGCCATAGAACTAATCGTCCGGAACCGCATGCTCAAAACACGGAAGGTAAACGAGGAATCTGAAGTTCGACGAGACGCCCGAGAGAGCCAAGTCTGCGAGTGCCTGCAAGGGGACGCCGCCGCGTGGTGAGCAGGCGACATCACCAACCCTCTAAACATGGGGGCCTTTTTGGAATGGGGCGGATCCGAGGGTCCAGCATATATTTCGATTTATCCACAAATCATTGCGCCACCTTGAAAAAAGAATTAGTAGGATTGTAGGCACATACAAAGGGTCCTAGCAGTATTCTTATCTCACGTTTTATTTTTGGCAGCCAGCGCTACGAGTCGACGGATTCAAACACGCCGCGCCAAAAAGGTGTCGTCATGTCGCTCGTCGCCTCTCTGTGTCTGCAATCAGCGGCTAAGCCGAAAACGCATAAATAATAGTGCGGAATCAGGCCACATTAAGCGTGTGCGGTTAGCTTAGCCAATGATAGCAAACGCACATATAGACGACGACCGCCATGACGATGCCCTCTTAGCGCCGCTTGATCGATTCTGTCGGATCTTTGCGTTGATTCCGGTCGGACATGCGTGAAACTAAGTACGAATACTATGCGCAGCGCAAGTTCGCCTGCTTCCTTTGAAGGGGTTGCGGTGACGTGAAAATTCTGGGCTCAGATTGGCTCTTTTTGAAGGATAGTGGGTAAACCTCAAGGCTGCTGGCATTCAGTTCTACCAACACCACCTAGACTCAGCTCAAGGCCTCTCCACGTCTCCGTTACGTCATCACACTACGACCGGCCTGGAAGTTCGGCTTCCCTCGTCGTTGATTTCTCCTGCAGCGGCGTCCCCAGATGCGCGCTCGGCTGTTCCCTGCATCGGGAAAAATATTCATCCTGCTGTCGATCTTTTGTGCTGTGTAAATTTGGAAACCCATTCGGCGATTTATTTTGAATATTAGAGCCGTAGTTCAATGTGTGTATATACAGAATTAATATGTACAATCTATTTACTGAATAAATATTGTATTACGCTACTTTCCTTCAACTATGTGCTTACTAATATAGCACTAAGTGTCAAATTCTTTAATGACAAGCATATATCTAGGTACTGCCAAGTTTTCAATTTTGGCGGTCCAAATATGTCGCGAATTTGGTCTGATGGAAATATGTACAGGTCGAAAAATAACCGAACGTTTGTACACTCAAAAAATTCCGACTTACAAAAAATCTTCCCGTGTGCCTCTCAGTGTTTTTGTTTGCTAAAAATTATTGGGTTAGGAAAATAATGAGGTTTAGTTTTTTCCTATAGCTTCAGTATTTCATACTATTTATCACGGCTTTCTACAAATAATCTGGCTCTTAATTCACTAAAAACAAGTAGAGTTATGACATTATAACCCGGGTTCATAATTTGTGCAGCACACAAGTTCAATGATTGAATGTTTATTTACACTAAAAATGGAATGTGTGGACTGAATGAAAATCAGTCACATGAAATCATCACAAGTAAGGTCAGTCAAAATAGCGTTAGTGCTTCTCATCATCTCATCATCATGCAACTCATCGTCACAAATGTCATCGAGCAATGAGAAAGCCAGTCCAAGCATTCTTCCTACCTTGTCCTCCTGTTGATGGGCCTTCTTTTCAATGTAGCGCTCCACGTCGTCCAGAAGGTTATCCAGCACACGAACGTCACAAATTTCGCCAGGAATGCACACATCATTCGACACCAACGGAGCGTACTTAAAATACACGCGAACGGAAAGATCCTGTGACACTGCCACAGACACAAGCAGCTCAGGGGCTTGCAATGCCGGTTCGATGTGCGCGAAGATGAGGCACGTTTCACATGCTGTTGTACACCAAAACTTTCTATCTCGGCGCTCCTTAACAGGAGAAATCAGTTCACAGAGATTGTGAACTTTGACCTGTTTTTCTTCTTCTTCAAACGCGGTTAGGGACTCTTGAATGGTTTTTTGGAGTAGCTCATTTTCAGTTCGCTTTCTTTTCACTTCTGGCTCTTCTCGATACTTGCGCGCATCCGAGATATACGAAGGACAGTCAGGAAAAATGGCTGGGAAGGCGTCTAGAGTTAGCCGCGTCAACTTCATGGGAGCTTCAATCGTTCGTCCATCGCAGTCCGTATACGTGGACGTTGTACGCAGATGCTCCGGTTTGAAGTGACGCTCGCAAACCTGTGCGTGACAGAAACAAAACACCAATTAGTATTTCTTGGGATAATTACGAGACATATTGGCCATTCGGAAGGCGCACGCTGGATGCAGCTCACCTTGGGGTCCTTCAACAGCCCCACGTCGACGTCGCGCCGCCGGACAGCCCGCTGCCATTCCGCTCTTCGCTTAACGTCTCTCGGAAAAGAAAACAAGCGAACTTTGGGACCATTGTCGTAGTTCCCTTGACAGTTCGGTACACAACACCGCCCCATGTCGCAGTATGCATTCGTTAACAAAATAAGTTCGTCGAAAACGAGTACTGCAAAAAGGAACGGCCGTACGATGACAGAAAAACAAGCAGCGCACGTGCTGTCAGCAACCCGCAAAAATGGCGACGGCTTCCCTCCCGGGTTCGCGTACGACGGTGTCGCAGCTAGCGCCATCTGTCGGGAGTCGAGATAGTTAGGAGCTTTGTAATTTCTGGGGCAAGGTGCGATGACGTCAGAGAGCAGGAGGGAGAAGTGCGGAGGCCTTCTCCTAGTCTAGGTGGTGTTGGTTCTAGCCACTATGCTTTAATCACAGCCAATCAGAGCTCGGCGTTCTGACATCACCACAATCCCTGCAAAGCAAGCAGTCGAACTTGTCCTTTGCATAGCCATATAGTGATGCATTTTTTGAGACGCCTACAAAAGGCTCAGATTGGATAGATCAGCGGTAGGGTGGGCCTTGTCTTCAATCAGTGGGAACGCGTGTTCCAGGCGATTGTTTATATATAGAAGTTGAGTAAACATTGTCAGAGCCTTCTTTCAGTCACGCCGATATTTCAGCACTGCGACATTATCGAATGGGTCCCTGCGAGCTTAGCGCGAACAGAGTAGAGCCATCACGATTCGCATAAAAGTTTGCACATTGAATCAGGCAGGTATAAACTTTAGCCTGAACAGCAGAGGCGTACAATTCTGAGACGACGGATTGTTGAACAATACGCCCCTCTATCTCGTCAGCATTTCGCTCCATACTTAGTTCAAATTTGGTGTGAAAAAGATGACGGTGCCCGTCCATAGCCAGAGGCAACACGCATTACCCTTGAAACACTCGCTGAAATGCAAATCTCCCCGACCGTCCTTAATTTTGAATTTCATTAGCGGCCCCGCATTGAAATCTTTGAAAGACCCTTGAATAGCTGCAACTTTACGCCCCTTGTTTTAGAGCAGAAAAGGTACTTCAAGCAACTGATCGATGGTCTCATTTGAACGAGAACGCCGGCGGTTGAAAGAGCCTCCGTGGTACGTCCGTAACTCGGAATTATAAAGAATACACTGAGGCGTGTTTTTTTCGAAAATGCTCCACGCAAACTGCGTCAGAAGCATGTGGGAGTTCCTAAGCAGATTCGGTGGTTTTGTCACGTTGCTTCGTCTCCTTGACGACCAAAGAGCGAAATAAGGGTTCCAGTATAGTACGCGGAACGCACCCTCTACTATTGTGTTCACCTCCTCTTAAAATTGGATCCCTTGATTTGCAGCTGACGAAGTCCTTGAAGTGTAACGCTGCCGCCGACCGCGACCCTGGCGGTGCCATAGCAGCGGTGGTTCTTGTTGCAGAAGCCTGTTGTTCTGCAGGTGGCTCTCCGGCTTGACAATCCAGGCAACCTTCGGAAGCCTGGGTTTGAGCCTCCGTGACGACAGCAACATCCGCATCAACTCGTGCTCTTTTACCGGGACCTCTAGGACCAACCGCCAGGATCGTGACATTCGAAAACGTAACAAGCCGGTTTCTGTGACGTCATCCGTTGTTGCTTGGCGACCATTTTTCATGTATGCGCTGGGTAGGACGCTGAACACGCCAGTCGAAGACGCGTTCACGGTACGTTTGTTATAGGATCTCCCTTCAGAAGGAAAGCAGCTTCTCATTGCAAGACGTTGTACAAACACCAACCAGGTCAAGGTGCAGCTGCTTTCAAGAAACATCGAGAGAACAGAGATTTTGATGGGTAAGTTTAAAAGAACGTTTTCCAGCGCGGTTTTAAATTCACTTCAAGACTGCCATCTGGTGAGGGAGAGAAAGAGTGCTTACGCCTGTAAACTATTTCGCGAATTTATGATGTCGGAATTTTAGAATATGATTTGAAGGAATTATCTTGGTATTCAATTGACCAGTTTAGGAGTGTACTCGTTACGAGTTATATTACGGTAGATTAATCCTTCCTGTGATCAAAATTTATCAAACTTTTGTTTATGCTCGTAAAGCGCAAAAGCTAACAAACCGGGCAGACGAAGTAATTAAATGTTGTAGTTTTGTTTTCTTTTACCCAGGTTCCAGTTGCACATGAAGAGCCAACGAGGAATGATGCGCACTTCTGGACGAGTGAACGCACAATCTATTTCTGCTGTTTGAATACAAGATGTGACACATTTTAATCACCTGCACTAACAGGGAAAGAACTAGCCAGATATGGCCTTTTCTATTCAACAAATTGTTTCTTTCATTTGAACTGGAAACGTCTGGGACATTACTATCATCTTAGCGTCTGCAGACACAGACAACGCGCATGCTCGCCTATCATAAAGCCTTGAATATATAGTATTGCCATGTCGGGTTACTTCATCATGGCTCCCTGTGCTGTTAATTAATAAGGAACCTGAGCGAGTTGTACCCCTTAATACCATTATATTTAATTGGTGTACGCGTTCAAGTGACACTCCTTTCAAAGTCGGCGCTCTAAGCTCTCATTTGAATTCCGAAAATGTCATATTTTGCCTTCCTACTTTTATTTGCGCTAATTAGTGTGCGCGTGGGCGACGAGTCAGTAGAGCTGCACTCACTAATGAGCGCGTTAGTTGAAAAAAATGGGGACATAGTTCTGGCGTCATGTAACAAAAACTGGAACAGCGACGACGTAGCGTTGGCGAAGACTTTGCTGAACAGGTATATTACAAGCAGTAACATAATTGTTATGAAATATCTCGTCCTAATCAACACTTTCGATGGAATTCCTACCATATTTATTGCACGCAATGAGAACATATTGACTTGTCTTGATGTTTTTAAAAGCGATGTTAGATTGTTTATGTCCACCTGGATAGTGTTGAATACGAAACAAGATGCCGCTCTGCTAGAGCTCGGTTACCCATTGGCTTGCACTGTGGTCGTTGCTCACATGAACGGGACTAAGCTTATAAGTTCAGATGTAGCCGTAGACCGGTTCTGGAACTGCAAACGGCATCGTAAAAGCGGGAAGCATGTTGCTTCGGCCATTGTCCCCGATTTGCCTCGGTCGATCTCGGAATTTTCCGGGAGGACTCTGAATTTACTTTGCGCCGCTGCTAACCCGTTCATAACAATCGGGCCGACAACTTGCGATTTCGACGAAGAAAAAATTATATTCAAAACTTTGCAGACCCTCAACGCAACGCTTGTCCCCAGGCGAAGGAGGAAAATTAATAGTGTACTGCTTCTTGACAGAACGTTTGACGTTTACTTGGGTGCCAATGGCATTACCTACTCCTCCACTGTGTATCTCGACTATCCTGAGGTGACTGCCTATGAACACTTGAAGTTCTTCGTTCCAAGCCGTGGTATGCGTCTTGTTTCCTTCGAAACTATTATCGCCAACTCGACATTGTGCGTTCTGCTCCTGTCACTCTCCTTCTTGCTCTGTGTCTTCGTCTTGGCGATCATGGACCTTCTAGGAGACAGGATGAAACCCTCCTCTTACGTGGCTGCTGACACGTCCCTGTTTTTAGTCTCTACGTTTTTGTCAACTTCTTCATGGCTGCCCACAAGCCGTCGTTGGCACACCAGCCAATCGCTGATTGTCGTTTTCTGGCTGCTTGGATCGTTCTCACTGTCCGTTTTCTTCAAGGGTCAGCTGACATCCTGGTTAAGTCTTCAGATGCCTATTGATGTGATGGACACAACAGAAAAACTCGAGAAGGCTTTGGAGGCAGATGCTGTTTTTCCTTGTTTGGTGGAGCGCGGCTTCACAGAAGGAATCCTTGATCTTTCTAAAGGAGTTCAGCTGACGGAGTCTCTTCAAGAAGCATTTACCCGGCACAAGGAACGGGGACTCTTCAGTTTAAATACCGACGGCTGTTTCTTCTGCGCACTGGGACCTGGAAATGTCTGTTTTCATATAACTACACGCTCTTGCTCGCCAGCCTCAACAGCCCTAAAATCAGCCTTCGTAATGTCGAAAGAAGATCTTGGAATCGCTTTCTTGGGCTTCTCTGTGCGCAGAGACTTTCCCCTCAGACGTGCGTTCCGAATGATGGTGCAGACTTTAATACAATCGAACATTATAAATTTGCACAATGATTCATGCGCATTTCACTCTTTCCACACTGAGCATATTGAAGCCGCTCAAGTGGATACCCTTCCGGCTTTTCATATACTTTTGGCAGGGTCGGTCGCTTCAATCGTTACATTGCTATTGGAGGTGCTATGCGCCAGGAGTAGAGTTCACCCGGCGAGAGTCTGAATACCGATTGGAACGACCACGCTTTTTTGTTCAAGTAATCTTTTTTTACATGTTCCAGCTAGCCTTTTAAGTGGTAAGACACTGTCATAGCGTCCTAGCGCACATTGACATCCGCACACTGCGTTTCCGGCGAAGGTTCCAAAGATTGTTTTGTCTTATGTCTAGCTCGCTACTCTCACTATTGTGTCGAATACAAAACGTGTATAATCAGAGCAACTCATTTCATATTAATTATTTAGCATGCCATTGTAATTTATAAATGGTTTTAAATCATATTATTTCAACTTTTTGAATCCGCACCGGGTTGAGAAATTTCACTAATCGAAGGCAGAAGTTTCTATTCCGCCCATAAGTTTGTACACCAATGGGGCTATGGTTTTTGAAACTCCCACCTCACGTGGCGCTCACAACCGGTGGCAGGAAAGGTGCTGGCAGCACTTGTTGACGACCCGCCGGAGAACCTGCTCGGCCAGTGAGGTCTTGTTGGAGGAGGCTTCAGGACGGTGAGGTGTTGTTGCAGCAGGTGGCGGTTGCTGAGGTCCTGTTGCGGCAGGTCATTTGTTGGTGAGGTCTTGTTGCAGCAGGTCATGATTAAGAAAATCTTGCTATGCCAAGTCTTTCGCTTCGGAGGTCTTGTTTCAGTCGGATTTTGGCTGAAAAGGTCCTCTTGCAACAGGACATTGGCGAGTGACCTCTCATTGCAGCACGTCCTTGGTCGGTGTGGCCCGGTTGAGGCACGTCCTGGCTGGTGAGGTCTTGTTTCGGTCAGGTCTTGTTTCAGCAGGTCCTAGGTAGGGGAGGTCTCGTTGCAGTAGTTCGTTGGACGGTGAGGTATTGTTCCAGTAGGTCCTGGTTGGCGAGATCTTGATGAGGTAGTTCTTTGATCGGAGACGTCTTGTAGCGGGTCGGTGAGGACGTTGTTACGGCGTGTTTTTGGTTGGTGAAGTGTCTTTGAGAACGTTTTGTGCCGAGGTTATGTTGGAACAGGTCCTGATTGATGAAGGTTTATTGCGATGAGTCTTTGGTCGGTGAGGTCTTGTTTCGGCTGGTTCTGGTTCAGCGAAATCATGTTGCATCAGGTCCTTGGTTAGCGAGGTTTGTTACTGCATCTCCTGGTCGGTGATGTCTTGTTAAAGCAGGCCTTAAGTCAGGGAGGTCTTGATACAGGAGGCAATTTATAGGCGAGGTCTTATTGCAGCAGGTTATTGGTCGGTGAGGTCTTGTAACTGGTCCTGGGTCAGAACGGCCTTTCGGGAGCGGGCCTTTGGTCAGCGAGGTCTTTTTGAAGTAGGTCCTTTGTTCTTCAGGTCTTATCGCAGCAGCTCCTTTGTCAGTGGGGTTTTGTTGCCTTCTCGGTTAAGCCAACTACGCGGCAGTTGTCCATCAGTGGTTTTATCACTCATCCTCGGTTTGTCCCTTCGGCTCTCCCAACAAGTGTGCCGAAAGGTCCAGTACCCTTTCGTTTTAACTGCTATTTGCCATCACGGGAGCTTGTTAATTTTTTTCACAAGAGGTTAGGTAATCAATGAATGCAACAATGCACGTTCTGGTATATTGAAAATACGCTTCATACCTACCAAAATGCGGGATTTGGAGCTTTTCTAACATCCTTCACACTAACTTGCCAGACTAACACCTGTAGGCAATCAGTTGGTTGGCATAGGCACAGGGAGCACAGTATTCATCTTATATTTATCATTAGCTTTAGCAAGCGTTGTACTAGTAGTGCTAGTAGTTTTAGCAGTTCTTCTTGTAGTAGTTGTGCTAGTAGTCGCAGTAACTATAGTAGTTGTCGTTTTGTGATTTGCATTCGAAGTCAGTTTCTCTACAAATGCTGCAGAGTGTACGGGGGTGAGCGAGCTTGTGAAATAGTCCGACGTATCTTTCGCTCTTTGTACCGGCCCTGCAACATTTAAACTTGGTCCATATTTTATTTTATTAGAATATGTAGAAGAATAGTTTCAGTGGTTACAAAATTTGAAGCAGTGGGGTTAATATTTGCATTATTTCTGGTTAAAAAAATGGTTGCAGCTGTGGTTATTGTACCTTTAGTTGTTGTAATTGTTGTAGCAGGTGTGCTTGCGGTTGCAGTAGCATTGGTGGTTATTGTAGTTTCAGTAGGTAGTTATTGTTGTTTTATAGTAGTTCTTATAGTTTGGATAGTTCTATTTGCAATAGTTGTAATATGGTGGTTGTTGTCTTAGTAGTGTGATGGTTGTTGTTGCATGTGTGACTTGACCTGGCAAACGGTAGGAAGCACATATTGAAATAAATATAAAAACACTGCATTCATCTAGAATTAGTTGTAGTAGCTATACGTCCAGGTAGTAGTCTTGTTAGTTGTATTGTAAGTGTATCTTGTTTGTGTTTTAGTTTAATAGTTGCAATGGTTGTAGTACCTGTAGTGGCCGCAGTAGTAGTTCCGGTGGTTGTTCCAGTGGTAGTTTCAGTGGCAGTAGTTGTAGTTCTAGTATTTGTATTTGTAGATCGTGGTTTTATACTATTCAACCGAAAATCCTTAAGCTTCAATAATTATCAAGAGAGTAATATCCAGCATTTTTTGAGCAGGGTTCCAAGAAATGACGTTCCTGGAACGTGTTGTCATTGTTTTTGTGAAATCATCTGCAAATTTCCCGACTTTAGAAGGCATTCAGGCTTTTTATGTTCGATTTTTTAAACTTCGATTTCAAGGGATGGGGAAGTGTCCGAGAAATAGTAAGAAGCAGACACCCTGGACCACACATGATCGTGGCGACACGACACGAAGTTGAATATGGACATTTTTACTTGATTTATAATATGTTCGGATCATGCCTGCACATAATATCATTAATATACGCTAATTGAACGTTAACGCAACGACACGTTGACATTTTAGAAACGCAATGAAAATGTTTTATTTTCAAACCATTGGAACTTGAAATGGTAACTCCGTATCAAGGTTGAGAAGGAACGAGGATCGAGCTTTGTTAATGTTTTGAGGAACGTGTACAACACTTATTAACGTAGGCACTACTGTTTTATACAGGGCGTCAACTATTTTGTGCTATGTTGCCACGGCTATTTTATCTTGATCTGAACTCCACCCCGCATCCTTTGCACGACAGCGACTGCAAATGAGATGCAAGACGAAGCCACATGCTATCGTAGTAGTGCAGGACTTCAATACTGTCATAGCCTCCTATGTACTGACAAGGCCTGGCAAACAGCCACAAGAAGCGGCCGCCAAAATAGAAAAGGTGAAGCGGCAGACAACGAATGAAAGGACCGCAACGTGACTGGCGCCCCGCTGCGGCGAGACGCCGAGACAGACTTCTCCCGAGCAAACAAATGTGTTTCGGGTCCTCGCCGCTGCAGAAGCTGTGCGCTGACGTCCAGGGTCCCCGAAAAATGTCTCTTTGATGCTCTGTGCTACCAGATCTTCGAGCTCCAAGTTTGTGGCCGGGCACTCTATGGCTCCGTCGTCGAACTGCTAATGGTACTATGGAAGTTGTGCTAACCTTGACAACATAGCACAAAATAGTTGACATCAAGTATAGGAAGCGTACTCCGTGATAATCCGAAGACGTCGGCTCTGTTTGCATAGTCTCGACGGTTGGGTGAAACTCAGCGGGGGTTTCCACTTTGAATATGGAGAGTGTGTAACGTCATCTATCGTTGTGGGCTCATCGGCTGTTCCATAATGACGCAAAAAAAAAACACGGGAACGTTTGACAAAAATGAAAAAGTTTGGTTTTTTGAAGGCAAAGTTATTAAACAGGCAAGCTGGGTAACCTGAACTAGCTCGCCTGTTTAGTAACTACGTCTCTAATTGTCATTATCAATGCAAACCTTTATTCATGTTCGTCAGTTTTTTTTTTTTTTCACGTCTCACGTTGTTGACGGTGTTCGTTTTCGGTTAACATGTGCAAACTCGTTGCAGATTGTTTTTAGATGGTGGATATAAAACATTATGTGATAATAAAATATCTACTACTGCGTTTCAGAGCCGTGTTTGTTTCCTTGTCGTCAGATCGTCTCCGGTTTAGAATCATCTGTATTTGGTTGTCTCTCTTAATTTACGAAGCGTCCGAACCAGTGTTTCAAATCCAATAAAAAAGGAACTGCGTATGATAGCCTGCGTCGCCGAAATATGCTTACAGCTTCGGCAGAAATTATCACTGTATGTGGTTTGCTTAATACAAATGAGCGAAGTTGAATCTACTCGCCAGCATTTTGTTCAAGTCTGGTAAGTGCGCAGCAGGAACAATAAAGCTGCGAGGAATTAATCACTGCTTCCATTGCGTTCCTTTTTAGTTGGTGAAACTCTATAAAGCTCTGCATCCAGTGCCTCAATAATGTAACTGTCCATGACTACCGCTGGATGTAAATATTTTGGTATGAAACTAAGCGTAACTAAGGTATGAAACTAAATATGATCTGAATCATCATTGAGTAGTATGACGTGGGATCACGCCGGGCAAAAGCAAAGAAAATGAAAAATTAGATGTTTGGAAAGTCTGAGGGTGGTGTACCATGCATGGCTATATTGGTTCACGCTGCAGGTTATAAATTGAGCCAGTGCAGTAGGTCTGCTAGACTGGAGTCTTTAATCTTCACCATACAGTAGGTAGACTGCCGCACGCCGGCACAATGCTCATCGAGATGGAAACGGGAAGGGGAGGGAATGAATCTAAGGATACTAGGTTTTCTGCACCGCGGGTTTTTCTCCATGTGCTGCTACTTGCGGTGCGCAAAAACACGCGGCCATCAATTTTGTCCAGTTGGATTGCAGTCTTCGGCAACGGCGCCGACGTCATGGACGTTAAGAAGAAATAAAGAAAGCAGGATATGTTGATCGAATATCAGCTAACATGGCTCGAGTTCAAAAAAGCTAAAAAAGTGACTTAAGATGAAAATCCAAATAATACCAGAAAGGACGTGTGGGCTCATTCACTTCTTCAGTGACATGCTTGTTACTTTACGATCATTTTTATAAGCTTAGATTCCCTCACTGAACACAATTAGCTCTAGAAACCGCACTGCTTTATGTTAACTTCAGCTTTCGGGTAAATATAATTTCGCACTAGTGTTTGCACCAGATGATAGAGAACGCTGTCACATATCTTTCGTATCTGAACATTCATAGGTTTTGGAAAATCTAAAACGATTTTACTGCAATATTGCAGCCGTCCGTGTTAAGGGAATGGCAGGGTCCTGTTCTCACCCCTCTGGTACTCACATTCTCACGAATGACAGGAGCGTAAGCGGTGAAAATCCTGTTTTAAACTGAAAGTTTAATGGGGCGAGATTGTGCCAAACAAAATAGAAAACTAGCGTCGAGACAGCAGAATAACAGGTGGCGATTTGGCGGCGTAACATCAAGCGAGAGCGAGACTGACTTGAGAAGGTCATTGATTAGGAGAACCACGTGTTGCCCATCTCCCTATCTAGGCCTAGGACATGCAGGACGAGGGGACAGCTATGTTGGCGGCTTCCCGGATACGAGGTGAAGCAGCATTGCTCGAAGAGGGCGGTGTGTTCTCGTCCTTTCGGGTGAATGTGTCTCTGGTGCACCCTTATAGGAATGATTGTGGACGCGACCCATCTGCAGGCTAAGCCAAACCACCTACCCCGGGCGCGTCCATTTCCCGTTGGCTAGTCAAGCAGACCGTGAAAGGTGGCCGAAACACTCTCGTGGGGAGAGGCTCTGATCCTCGGAGCTTCATTCATTTTGGCGCTTCCCCCGTCCCACAAATCTGCCCACTACGGTAGCGTGGGCCACCTCAAGGTGAATTTGTCTAATACGACAGCGCCGACATCTTTCCGTTCCTTTCTTTCATTTTTTTGGCCGACGGGCAAAGCGTGCTTGCGAAGACGCCGATGAACCCGCGTCTTTGGAATTCTTTTGTTTCGGAGTGACTCCTTTCCATCGGAGCCCACGGCACCCTTCGGACGGATCCGGCCGTAGCAGTCCTCAACATTGACCTACGGAGTGGGATCTATCTGGTGGTACAGTAAGCTAAGTGGAATCCCACAAGGTGCACTTAGCTGAGGCATTTTATTTGGTGAAATTTCAAGGCGTAGTTTCCTTTTTTGAGAAATGGGATCTAGATGCTTCCTTGGGTCAACGGCGGACGTGTTCGCAGAACACCAAATTAAGGTGGCTGAAACTTGTGGCGCAGTCTCCCGGTAGACGCCGCGTGTAGACGACGAGCTCTGACGTCTGGTTGCCGCATCTAGCGGGAGATGGTTCCACAGCCACGACCGTTGCTAACTTGGTTGCGTCGACTTGTGCCGTTGACCCTCGACAGTCTGTTGGTTCAATTTTCAACCCGAAAAGAGCTGCGCCTCAAACATTGGCAAGATAAAATGCACCCGCCAAGTTCGCATTCTTGAAACATTGAGCTATGTGCCCGCACAATTTTTGGCGGCTCGTTTTAAGGGGGTATGCTCTATTGTGGACACTTTATGTACAGTGTTACATGTATGCCCCATTAATTGGATCAGCTTAAAACGTACCAAGTGCAAAGGCCTGAAATATAATAAATGGTAACATGTAAACGACACCGAGGTGAGGCCTTCGCGAATAAGAAAATGTGAATGGGAAAGGAGAAAGAAAAAATGGCTTAAAAAGTGAAAAAGAAAATAACGAACAAGGGGAGAAAGAAAAACCTGTAAAGCACTTGAAGGGACAGTTTGAACGTGAACAGTAAAGTCGACTGTTCCGATGTGCTCGGCAACGCCTCCAAGAAAGCATGACCGTATATAGCACTGGATTTTCTACGCCACTTACTTGAGGCCAGCGCGAGGCGCTGATTGGACCCGAATGTTGTGTCAGTTCTCGGCCGAGACTCGGCTCCATTCAGTGAGGACACGAGTTCCCGCCGAACACTAACGCAGTACTCGTGTCCAATGAGCGTCCCGCGCTGGCCTCCGGTGGGTAACTCACAAAATCCCGCACTAAAGCCTGCTGCAGATTTACTCGACTCTGACGTCACACCGATATGGTGGCGCTGCTGTCGGAACTTCGCATGCACAGACGCCTTATCTCACGCGAATCGGGTTTCTGCGCACGTGCAGTGCACACACGTGGCGTCAGAAAACAAGGGCTCGTGTGTCACCATTGCGTTGAAACACGAACCCTCGTGGACAACACGTTGTCAACGCGAGTTGTTGATTGAGTCAAGGCCTCCTCAAAGCACGTTCAAGGGGCTGGAGAAGACAGATATATAACATATATTTATTTTCCATCCACTCGGTGGGGAAAGTTTGGAAAACAAGCTTAAAGATCAGCTTAATGAGCTCTCCTCTTCACAAAAATTATACAACTTAAGTTCAAGAGGACAATCCTTACAGCAAGCGTTGCGCTGTATAGCGCTATCGGTCTGAATCTGATGCCAAGGTTTCAGAACTAAGCGTTATCTTATTTAAAGAATTGGCATGAGATGTTGGAACGTATCCTATTTGCACGATAAGCGCGACGGGGCGCATGCCCAGTTTTCTGTGCGAACTCGATAAAATGCCACTGCGCCGGCCGTGGCAGCACTTTTTTGCTGGAGATGGGACCGAAATAAAGTCGCCTGCAACAACGAAGGTGTCTTTACTCCGGCCATGCCGGCCGAAACGTTACAGCTGGAGGCGGCGTTGGGATGAGCGGCGCCGGTGCCCTGCGCCTGCGGTCGGTGAGTGCTGGTCGTTTTTCCAAGTTTCCTAGTGTAACTTTGTAAGGTTTTGACCGGATTATGGAAAAGCATGTAATGGAAAGCAAGAATGGAAACTAGGCACGCAAGCGCTTACGTCGACGAAAAAGGGAGGGCGGTGCGAGCCTAGAGTTTCTGTCACGCACACGGAAATTGCTAAACTACCCAAGCTTCAAGGAGAATGCAGGAAATCGTGTTCCACGCGCCGTACGTGCACGACGTCCCCGTATAAAAGATTCGAAGTAAATAACCAAAATAAAGCCTTGAAGAACGCGCGTGTAAGATGCCATTTGTTTTAGGCTTTTCGTTTTAGAACAGTTACTGCTGCAGACGCTGGGAAGTGCGACGCGTGCATGCTGTGCGAGCGTAAAATTATTGGTCATGCGCAGGAAAAATCTACGGAAACCTAGCCATAAACAGCCTTGCTGCAAAAAAAAATGCAATGCTTTTTGTTTTATTATCGTGTACATTGAGCACAGACACTCTGCATAAAGAAGGAGAAAGAAAGGGGGGGGGATAAAGGGGAAAGAAAGAAAGTGGAGGGTAGAAAGAGATAGAGAGAGAGTGTTTAAGTCTTTTATGGCCGTAGTTCTGCGTTTTTCTTCTTTTTATTCGCGTGATTGGTACAGGCGTTGAAAGCAAACACACAGACGATATGCGCCTTACGATGGACTTCTGGAGCTCCCCGATGGCTGCATCGGAACGTAGCGCCTGCAGCGGAGGGACTAAAAAGCAAGAGTGAGAGAGGGAACGGGAACGAAGTCATCGGCCGTTCCGAGCTACTCGGCCGGCTCTATTGTGAAACAATTCTGGACCATTGTCTTAAAACACTGTTCATCAAAAAACAAAACAAAAAACTTAATTTTTATTTTGTACAGGAAGGCTCTATTTTCGAGTATCAGTCTGCCAGAGGAAACCTATAAAATAGGCTAAGTCGTCCTGAGGTAGAAATAGTTGAGCAGTGACAAGGCAAAAAATGAGCGCCTTTCTACACTTGCAGCTCCTGCTTCCTGGAGCATCTGTCCACGCCACAGGGCCATCACTTGGTTCATTCATAATATTTGACGGTGATAGCGCAGGGAAAACCCCTTTCACACCATACACTCAGGAAGACAAGCACACGCGCTGAACTTACAACTCTTGTGTATTCGACTACTTCATTTTTCTCTTCAACGTCCGGGTTGACTTTTCCGAACGTGATAAGTTGAACAAGTAGCACGACATACAAGAAAAATTCTAAATACACGGCAAAAGAACAGTAAAAAAAGAAAAGAAAAACAAAATAAACGAAAAAAAAATAAACTAAAAACTTTTACAAATCGTCCCTTTCCCTCATCGCTATCATTTAGTTAGACATTGAAGCTCCTTGGTCGACAGCGCTATAGAAGGACTACTTACACACTTGTCCTTCAGCTGTGCTATCCTTTCCGCTTCCATTATTTCTCTCGTCAATGCGTTTCGACATCTACCGACCACAGAACAATTTTCAAAATGGGCTACACAGCCACAGTCGCGACAATGGACTCCCAAGTGTCCAGCTACGACTCGGTGGGTGTTATAAAAATGCTCTCTTAAACGATCATTTAAACACCTTCCAGTCTGGCCTACATACTCTCTACCACATGAGAGTGGGACCGAATATACAACTCCTTCAGTACAACTTACAAAGCTGTTTTGGTGCTTTTTCGAACAACCAACTTCCCGGTGTGCCGATCCGTTTACCTTCCTGCACAGGCTGAGAAGCTTATTTGGTGCTGAAAAAGCAACATTAATGTTAATGCGGTTGCCTATCTTTTTAAGACCGTGCGAAACTTTATGTATATAGGGAACAACGGCCGTCCTTTTCTTTTCTGTATTGCGTTTAGGTCGCTCACCCCATCTTATTTTCTTTAATAAATCCTCTGCCACGGCTGTAAGTAATGTACTAGGGTATCCTGTTGACTTTAACCTGGCAATTTGAGCATCAAAGCTAACCTTAAGTGGATGAATACAAGACTTATTAAGCGCATTGGTGCGACATAATTTAACAATGCCCTATGGTTCACCAACTCGCCCAAGCATCCATCCTCTCAAGTTTCATTCATAATAAGAACGCGTATCGCGAAAGCTACTTTGTTTTCCTAGGAAACAGTGAGGCATATTAATTTTGAGTTCCAGGAATAGCGTCTTACTTTACATTTAGGATTAATCGCATAAAAGTAAAGATTTCCAAAGCAGCATAGATTTGGCCAATCACTGGCCGATGGCTGGCAGTGGTCATTTTGCCAGTGTCCAGGCAGTGGCCAGGCCATTGGCCGATGGCTGGCCTTTCTCTGCTTATGGGCCAGTGGCCACTGACCATCAGCCATCGGCCAAGAATTACCCGATGAAGGGCCACTCTTTGGCCGGTGGCCAAAAGACCGTCGGCAGCCATTGTCCAATGCTTGGCCCAATTCCGTGCTGCTTGGGTCTGTGTTGTTTACTCTTGAGTACGCTGATTTGAGCGCTTCTTTTTTGGTTTATTTAGCGCTCTATGCCACCCCTGCACCAGAAGCGGTTCCGAAGTGGTGACATAAAACGTTACAGAGGCAGGCGAGTACTGTTCTTGAATGTAGCGATTTTAGCGGTCGCCGATACAAGTTCCGGCAAAAAGTACCAGCAAACGCGAGTGTCGCTGCCTCGCGGCGTCGCGACCCGGTGAGGCCGAAGCTTCCGGGAACTGTCGAACTGGAGAGCGACCTGCAGCAGAACAGGCATTTGCCACATCCCCCACAGCTGTTGTGACACCGCCAGGGTCGCGGTCAGTGACAACGTGGCGCTTCAATGACGTCATCAGACGGAAATCGAGGGACTACTTTTCTAGCCGTGGTATACAGAGCAGTTTGAGACGCGACCCAGGCACCATGGCCGACGTTATTTCGAGGCAGGGTCTGAAAAATCTGTAACTCCTATTTAAACTACGCGACACGATAAAACTCGCATGAGCGTTCTTTTTATACTCCTTTTCACTTCACGATGCAACAAAGTTCAAAGCTGCGGGCCGCCAGGTGCAATCACGAATCAGTCAAAACTTCACGTGGCACGTAGCTTCGGCGCGCGTATCAGGGCGGCGTACATGTACGCAAATCGCAACAGCGTGCATAATACTCTACTCTGTTCAGCACTTGTTGTAATGGCGGTGGGAGCTACGTACTTGTTGGACCAGTCATTTAGTTAAAAGTTTCCACGCGATCACTCTCTCCCTCCCATACCCACGCGGTAAAGAGCAGCTGGGAATGGGGGGGGGGGTGAGGAAAGCTAGGTGATTGCTTGGTCTGGTACGTATGTAGTTCCCACCGCCCTGTCAGCACCTCCTATACTCCGTTTCAAAATAGGAGTTTTATTGGATTTATTGCATGGAGCACAGCAATGTTTGCGTGACGGGCGCATCAAAGCCAAAACAAGGTTTGTGGGATGCTACCCTAAAATTAACACTTTAAACATTGCTACCCGGTATACAAAAAGGAAATAAGACAGATTGGCATACACACGTCCTTAGAATGTCTCAAGGTCATAGTCAGCGATTGGGTGCATGCAACACACAGAATCACACCTCCAAATACTGATGCAAGTACATAGATAAGGTTTAAAAGAACTTAAGATAAAAATAACGATAATCACAAAGACCCCAGTTGCGCGCTTGATGAGAAAAAAAAAGAAAAAAATAGTCAGGCGAAAAACGAAATTGCAGTACACAGCGTCCAACGAGCGATTGTCCAGGACGTCCTGGCTACACAAGTGCAACCCACACTGGGAAACACTAAACAAAGTAAAGCAGAGATCATCAAAACTCAAACTTCTAAGTGATTTCTTAAGTTTACGGAGCGAGGTAAGGCCTAGAAGCTCGGGCACCAGCTGTGAGAAAAGCTTTGGAACGTAATATGCTCGCGTGCTTTCACCGTATCGGGTATGCGCAAGAGGTATTTGGAAAGGCTGCACGTGTCGGAGGGCACGAGATGATGAGTTTGAAGTTTTGAATTCAGAGCTCCAGAAATGTCGCAAAATAACTGTATGAACATAGAGGGTGTGAAAGTCAGGCAATTGAAGAATGTCGAAAAGGGTGGTGTCCTCAGGTACTTGCATGTTATAGGAGACACTCCTTAGGATTGCTTTAAGGATGCTGTCAATTCTAGCTCTCCAGATATCGGGGATCGTTTCGATATCCCCGATAACGATACGATGCATGCTCAACGGCGACGACGGAGTATCGAGTATCGTTATCAGAATCATCGGAACGGCCTACTAAAACTTTCATATGAAATCGGTTGCGACAAGAAAATTCAACGGGTGTACATTAAATGGGATGCTTATGGGCTACCTTGTATATACACCACGTTTCGCGATATCGAAGTTCTCGTAATTGCAATAATCAATTCACCAATTTTCGTCATCTTCGTCTGGAGACCAGGCAACACTGCCCAAGTGAGTCGCACCAGTTCCTGTCGAGCTTAGAGACTCGGCAGAAAAGTGTGGGCAGACTGGCACTGGGGTCCCATGGGAATACACCAAATAAAGGAGTGCAGGGAGACAGGCTGGCTTCTTTAGAGGCTAGAGAGGCGATCAATAGTTCGAAATTTGAACGAAGGCTAGACACAATTGAGGATACACGATGGGCGAGAAAGGTATATAAGCATCTATTCATCAAAAGTCTGAACACTTAAGGAACAAACCGAACACGAAACTCATATATCAACAGTAAAGTGCTGGGCCAGAGCAGACGACCCCTTTGAAAAAGAAAGTGATAGAAGCCGAGAGAAAGGTGTGGGGGAAAGAATGCAGGGAAAATCAGCTTTAACTATGTACAGGGGACGAAAAAGGGAAATAAGGAAGGATAGCATTGGTATGATAATTCATGGGGGAGCCCGTTGTTATTTGAGGCTAGAACAGGAGTATTGAGGACTGGGACATATAGGACAAAGTACGAGGAAACGGATACGCGATGTGCCGTATGCTAAGGGGATGAGGAGATTATAGAATATCCGGTGCTGAGGTGCACAGGGCTTGCTCCTCCCTCCAGTAGGGGGCCACGGATTCGGTCGGAGCGCTTGGATATGCAAACCGTAATGAAAAAATGGATGTTAAGTGCATTTTAATCACAAAAAAAGATTAGAAGAATGGTTGAAATCATCAAGGTAGAATTCAATGCCACCCCTACTGAAAAAAAAACATTTGAAATTCAAACAAGTGGCAAACTGATCGACCCGTTTGAATCAAACCGGTGGCTAACTTGTCGATCCGTTTGAATCAAGCGTGATTATAGGATTTGGGTACCCGTTTGAAATGGTACCCGTTTGAAACAACACCCGTTTGATGTGGATGCCAGTTTGATACGGGTGCCCGTTTGACCTGCCACGTGACCACACATTTGAACGGGCTATTCGGATGGGCAAATTATTCGCTAGCCCTAAATGGGTATCGCCGGGAAGGTTGGTTATCTTAAACTTATTTAAGATGTCCCGCAACTCATAAACCTCTATAGAACATGGAAGAACCATGTAGAAAAAATGTTCTCGCTAAGGCGCTGGCAAAAAGGATAGGAAAAAAGCCACGAAATATTGTCTTCAATTCTCCTAGAAGTTTATTACAGCCTATTCCGTAGACAAGTACAAACATGCAAGCGATCTGTGAAATGTGAAGAGGCACTGTAAGCTTTTATACAACTGAGAGTATTACAAAGGAAACAAGAACCGAGAAAATTCTCGACTGTTATAGTAGACTTTCGAAGACATTATTGTCCCGGCTGCCGCGAGAATAGACGCTGCATAATTCTATAGATAATCTGGAAGAGTACGCGTAGAATAACGGTCAATCTTGGCCAACAAGTAGGATGCAGTGCACTTACCGCAATAATAGCGGACTTGAAAGATGTAATCCAAGATATATGTCGTCATGGTCAAAGCAGGACAACCGCACAAACACAAAAACGAGAAGGAAGGCTCCGTGGAGTTTCAACGCGATGCGGCGCACAAGCAGTCATTTGCCGAACCCAACCAAACCGCAAGAATTCCTGACTTATTTGAAGAATCGCTTGTTGAGGATATGCACGTAGGACTTTTCGAACACTGATGGCTTCGGTGCACTTCCAATATGTTGTCGACAGGCATCCTAATAAGACCGCAGGGTAAGGCGACAGATTGAAACAGGTAGGACGAACGAAGTGCGAACTGCAACGGACAACAAGCAGACAAAGAAAAAAAGCGGCTGTCAGCACGCACGCTTCGGGATCACGGAGGCAATGCTTATCAGCGTGTAGCTCGCGCGCTGCTGGTGCCCTCCTCTCCCTCGGGTCACGTTACAGAGGAGAACAGAGAGGAGGGAGGGAGCGCGGTCAACGTGCAGGACACCGGGACGGGAACCCCCACACCCTCTCCTCAGGCATTCCACCACGACGTGCAGCCTCGAAAAGCAGCCGAATCGCGCGTATTTCAATACGCTCGAACGCTGGAAATGGCGCTGGCCAGAAGCGCAGCTTGCGCCCGAGCGAAGAAAGATCTCAGCGCGAGCTCGTAGTTTGACTGCTGCAACGGCGGGCGTGCTCTCGCAAATGCCTCGCACGTGTTCCTTGCAGTCTGACGACGTGTTCGACGTCGCTAGCCTTCCGGCTTGCGTCTTGACTTGGATGGCTGAAATCGGTGTCTAGAAGCGAAACTGCTTTCACGCGGTCGCGTCTTCTCTGAGAGAGATTCGAGCTGAATAAGTAAATTGAGGCAACAAAGAATGCAAAAGTTTTAAAGTCCTTTCAGAAATATCGGCTCGCCCACGTCGCGCGTATACGTAAAAAAATTGATTATTTCCGTATCAGTATAAGCGAACATCAGCGCTATTAAAGTTTGAATATAATTAGTTGCATTACGCGGACGATTTGAAATCGATGAACCGGCGCTCCCGGCCTTCCGGCAACTGCGTGCCACGTCTGAAACAGGCGTGCATTGCCGCCGATTTGTACATTCCGTATCAAACGGGTTCCAGAGAGCCGTTTGATTTAACCGGAACAGTTTGCCGGTAACCGGTCACCCGTGTGTGCAACATGGTCACCGGTGTGAGCAAGCGTGCGACAACTTTGCCCAAACGAGTGGCCCATTTGCCCAGACGAGTGACCGCTTGCGAAAGGAATGACCTGTTTGCCCAAATAGGTGACCGTTATGGCTCATACGGGGAACCCCTTTGAGCCACATGGGCAACGACTTCGACAAACTGGTGACCGGTATGGATAAACGGTTACCGGTATGAACCCATTTACATAAAAATAGGCGCCAAATGTTTTTTTTTTTTTCAGTAGGGTATGCAATTAACTCACACAGCTGGGAACAAAGACAGAGAAAAATTGGGACTCCCTCCCATGAGGCTCCGGCCCAAAGTCTCCACTCTGTCTCAAAGTGGTCCCGGTGCCTAAGTAACGCCGAATAGCTTTGAATGGAGGAAAATTGGCGATACCCTCGCAGGAGGGAAAAGGCGGGGGTGTGCTTTTAGAGCGCAGCTCTTAGGCGCCCGTTTCCGGCTTGAGCGGCGTCGCCGTTGGCGTCACTGTCGGCTTAACCGTGAGGTCACGTGACCCCCCTTCGAAGTCAGCTGACCCCCCGAGGTCACGTGACACCCTGATGTCACGTGACCCCCAAGTCCACGTGACCCCCGAGGTCACGTGACCGCCAGAGGTCACGTGATTCTTTCGAGGTCACGTGACCCCCTCCCCGAGTTCATGTGACCCCCAGGTCACGTGACCCCTCCCCAGGTCACGTGACTCCTCCCCAAGAACATGTGACCCCCAGTACCCTTCCCTCCTCCTCCTCAAGAGCTGCGCTCTAATTCGGCGTTACAGGGAGTTGTAAACGGCTTTCATTTTTGTTCAATCCTTAAAGGTCATCTTGGTGATATCCGACACTGCCTGGTGATAGTTGCGAAATTGCAGAAAGTGAGCCGATTCGCGAAGGGAAGAAATCATACTTTCGGTTTCTATATTTCTAGGCTAGGCGGCGCAAGCTACCGCCCGTTATGAAAAGAAACAGCCGTTAGCATCCATCCATCTATCCAACCAAGTGATCCAACCACGGTGCCCATAAACCACGTGATCATGAACGATCTCTCATTCTAGGCGCCCCATGATCGCCCAAGCTCTCCTCGCCACGCTGCGATCAAAACCGCTCACCCATACACAGTATGGGTGCCACGCTCGCGCGTGGCGCCCATACTGTGCAATATTTTTCTGAGTAGGTGCGGGAGAAACGTTTATGACAAACTACGCGAACAGGGAAGTTTTAAAATCTTCAGATATATGGATCACTCTAGTGCTTGGCAAGACGACTACAGAGGCTAGCGGTGAAATCCAATTAATACTATATATGTTTAAATCATTGTGGTGAGGCCTGAAGTTCACGCATGAAGTGACAAAAAATGGCGAGTTGCAGTTTTTAGATCTTAGACTGAGCCTCAGGGGGATCACATATGCTGGACGTAGGAGCAGCGCTCCAAAAAGGGCATTCTCCCATACAGCTCAGCCCATTCTAAGGTTGTCAAACGAGGGATTGCTTCCACGTGTCTTGAGGCGTCCATTAAAAATATCTTGTGATTACACTGCGCAAGACAGCTTCAAGAAACAGGCAGCGCGCCTACAGAGGGCTGGTGTCCCTCCAAGTGTTCTGGTGGAGGTGGCGGAAAGCCTAATCAAGAAGATAAAAGGCACAAAAAGGCAACCTCGGGAAAAAAGCACAGTTAGACCAGTTGTAATTTTGTACATGCACTCCATTACCCACAACTTTAAAAAGGTAGCTGACCGGTACGACGTACCAGAAGTTTTCTCGGCACCTAATAAGCTGTCAAGACTGTGCCGCAAAATCAATTTTTCTGCTGATGCTGCAGGCAAATGCAAAACTAAACACAGCAAGAAATACACAGAATGCACAACGGGAGTTGTTTTACCAAATTGCAATGTCATGCGGGTCAGTATACATCGGTCAGACTGGCCGATGCTTCAACGATCGCGCACGTGAACATGACGCGGCCACACGAGCAACCCCATCTGTGACATCTGGCAACACACTGCAACCGCTGCCATTGCTCCCCGTCATTTAAAGACACAACATATCTGGCCGCATACCAAGATAAGACATCCAGGGAGCTCCACGAGGCTTTTGAAATCAAAGCAAAGGGCAAGATGTGCACAAGTGACACGCCAGTAACCTGATCGACAAAAGAATTTGATTTTCTAGAAACAGGTCTACACCATGCCTAGTCGTGACGAAGGTTTTTCTTTTTCACAGCTATATAAGGGATTCGTTGTTTTTTTTCAATAAATGTTAGTCGCGAGTGCGCCTGTGTTGACGTCTCTTCTTGTGCTTGTTTTTTCGGCGCCTATCTTCGCTCACGCAACTAGACAACCACAACGTTCTCGCCCCCGACTCCTTTGACCTTCCACCGTGCACGCGTCTGCGAGATTGTCCCGGACGACGGCGACTACGGCGAGTTCGTCCGTAACTCGGCGTCACTGGAACTGGTCGCCAGCTGGTCGCAGTCAAAATGAGCGGCTTCCAACATCTCTTGATAACAGTTACTCTCATCGCTGCTGCGATCAGTATCGAACACTTTGTCAGAAGCGAGCGATTCCATAGACGTAATCGTCCGCGAACCGCATGCTCGAAACGCGGAAGGTAAACGAGGAATTTGAAGCTCGGCGAGACGCCCGAGAGAGCCAAGTCTGCGAGTGCCTGCAAGGGGACGCCGCCGCGTGGTGAGCAGGCGACGTCACCAACCCTCCAAACCTGGGGGCCTTTTCGATTGGGGCGGATCCGAGGGTCCCGCATATAATTCGATCTATCGACAAAACTATCGCGCCATTTTGAAAAAAATATATATATATAGTAGGATTTTAGGCACATACAATAGGTCCCAGCAGTATTCTTATCTCATGTTTTATTTTTGGCAGCCAGCGCTACGATTCGACGGAGGCAAACACGCCCCGCCAAAAGGGTATCGTCATGTCGCTCGTCGTCTCTGTGCGCCTTCTAGCAGCGGATAAGCCGATCACGCAGAAACAATAGTGCGGAATCACGCCCCATTATGTGTGCGTGATTAGCTTAGCCAATGATAGCAAACGCACATATAGACGACGACCGCCATGGCGATGCCCTCTTAACAGGCTGGAGCTGAGCTAGTTGGTGGTTCATACTTCAGGTAAGGCCAGCCAAACTAGAAAAACACATACACATAAAGAAAATACCATACACACCGCTGGACTAACAACTGATTTTCTTTTTCTTCCTCTTCTACTACGAACTCCACTTGAGGGAAATATTTTCTTTTCTTCTTTTTTGCTTCCCAATTCACCGGAAATGTAACCCCCGAAGGATTTTTTCTTTCTCGTGCAGCGCGAGAGAAGGTGTACTAATGTAGTCCATCGCCCTTTTCCATCAATGGCAAGGGCCTCTAGGATTTCACGTCCCAGTTTTGTCTTTTTCCTTGCCACGATGTTTACGTCGTAGAACCGTGCTGAACATTGACGCGAACGACAATGTGCTGGCAAATGTCCTGCTGCTGACAGGGTTTTCACTGATGCAGAGTGTTCCCTCGTCGGATCGTTAATGCACCGGCCGGTTTGTCCGATGTAACTTCGGCTGCATGTCAGCGCAATGTGGTACGGCACCGCCTTCTCACACTGGGCGTATGGAGACTTGTGAGATGTGCCACACATCTTCTCGTTGATCTATTCCATGTGTCGCAGGGTTAACCAGGAGCGAAGTAAGAACGAGAAGATGTGTGGTACAGCTCACAACTCTCCATAGGCCCAGTGTGAGAAGGAGGTGGTGTACCACATTCCGCTGACATGCGGCCGAAGTTACATTGGACAAATCGGCAGATGCATTAAAGATCGGACGAGGGAGCACGCTGCATCAGTGAAAACCCTGTCAACAGGAGGACATTTGCCAACCCATTTTCGTGCGCGCCAATGTTCAGACCGGTTCTACGACGTAAACATCGTGGCAAGGAACAAGACAAAACTGAGACGTGAAATCCTTGAGACCCTTGCCAATTGAGGAAAAGGGCGATGACTGCATTAAGGCACCTTCTCTCGCGCTGCACGAGAAAGGAAAACGTTCTCTTTGGGGGTTACATTTCCGGTGAATTGGGAAGCAAAAAAGAAGAAAAAAGAATATTTCCCTCAAGTGGGGTTCTTAGTAGAAGAGAAGGAAAAACAAAATCAGTTGTTAGTCCAGCGGTGTGTATGGTCTTTTCTTTTTGTGTATATTTTTTTCTAGTTCAGCTGCCCTGACCTGATGCCCTCTTAGCGCCGCTTGATCGACTCCGTCGGATCTTTGCGTTGATTGCGGAAGGACATGCGTGAAACAAAGTATGAATACTATGCGGAGCGCAAGTTCGTCTGCTTTTTTTTGCAGGGGTTGCGGTGACGTCAGAACGCCGAGTTCTGATTGGCTCTGATTGAAGGATAGTGGGTAGACCTCAAAGCTGCTAGCATTGAGGTCTACCCAATATCCTACAATCAGAGCCAATCAGAGCTCGTCGTTCTGACGTCACCACAACCCCTGCAAAGAAGCAGACAAACTTGCCCTCCGGATAGCCATTTAGTGCTGAATTTCCTGAGAAGCCTAAAAAAGGCTGAGATTGGACAGATCAGCGGTAGGGTGGGCCTCGGTTTTAATCAGTAGCAAGGCGTGTTCCATGCGAATGTGTATATATAAATGTCGAGTAAAGCTTGTCTGGGCCTTCTTTCGGTCACACCGATATTTCAACACCGCAACAATATCGAAGAGGTCCCCGCGAGCTTAGCGTCGTACAGAGTGGAGCCATCATGGTTCGGGTAAAAGTTTGTATACCGATTCAGGCAGGTATAAACTTTAGCCTGAACAACAGAGGCGTACAATTCTGAGACGGTGGATCGTTGAACAACACGCCTCTCCATCTTGTCAGCATTTCGGTCCATACATAGCTCAATATTGGCGTGCAACTAGACGACGGTGCCCGTCCATAGCCAGAGGCAACAGGCATTGCCTTTGAAACACCCGTTGATAGGCAAATCTCCCCGGCCGTCCTTTATTTTTAATTTCATTGGAGGCCCTGCTTTGAAATCTTTGAAAGACCCGTGAATTAGCTGCAACTTTACGCCCCTTGCTTTTAGCGCAGAGAATCTGCTTTAAGCAGTAGTAAGGTGGTTAGTTGGTCGAGTTGGTAATGATTGAACATGGTTAAAATTGCGCACAAATAGAAAAGTACAGTGAAGAGGGAAGAGAGAAGAGACAAGCAAGTGTGGCCTCGGCTCGAGCTGATACCGCGGGCTGTTCTTTTTCTTCCTTCAATACATCGAGTTGTGAGTTTGTGCTTGTCTCTTCTCTCTTCCCTTTTTACTGTTCCTTTCTATTTGTGCGCAATTTTAATCATGTTCTGCTTTAAGCAGCTGATCAATGGTCTCATTCTAACGAGAATCCAGGCGGTTGAAAGAGCCTCCGTGGTACGTCCGCTACTCGGCATTATAAAGAGTTCACTGGGGCGTGTTTGTTCGAAAATGCTCGACGCAAACTGCATTGGAAGCGTGTGGGAGTTCCTAAGCAGATTCAGTGGTTGTGTTACGTTGCTTCGTCTCCTTGACGACCAAAGAACGAAACGCGGTTATAGTATGGTGCGCGGAACGAGTCCACGACTGTTCTGTTTACCGCCTCTTAAAATGTGATCCCTTAATTTACACCTGATGACGTCATAGAAATGTCACGCTGCCGCCGACCGCGACCCTGGCGGTGCCACAGGAGCGATGGTTCATGTGGCAGGCTCCTGTTTTTCTGCAGGTGGCTCTCCGGCTTGACAGTCCAGGCAACCTTCGGCAGCCTGGGGTTGAGCCTCCGTGACGACAGCGACGCCCGCATTCACACGAGCTTTTTTACCGCGACCTCGAAGACCATCCGCCAGGATCGCGACATTCGACAACGTAACAAGCCAGGTTTCTGTGACGTCATTCGTTGTTGCTTGGCAACCATTTTTCATGTATGGGCTGGGTAGGACGTTAAACACCCCAGTCGAAGACTCGTTTTAGGCACAGCTGTTATAGGATCTCCCTTGGGAAGGAAAGCAGCTGCTCATTGCAGGACGTTGTACAATTACCAGCCAGCTCAATGTGCAGATACTTCCATACAAAAACCGAGAGAACAGAGACGTTGATGGGTGAGTTTAAAGTGACGTTTTCAAGCGGTGTTTTAAATACACTTCAAGACTACCAACTAGTCAAGCAGTGAAAGAGTGCTTATACATTCAAATTATTCCACGGATTTAACGGAAGTTCGGATCCAGAATAATATTTGATTGTAATATCTCTGTATTCAATCGACTAGTTCTAGGAATACACTTGTTACAATTTATATGAGGCAGAATAATCCTTGCCGTGATCAAAATTTTATCAGACTTTTATTTATATCCATAAATCATAAAAGGTGACACACCAGGAAGACGTAGTAATTTAATGTTGCAGTTTTGTTTTCTTGTGCCCAGGTTCCAGTTGCACATAAAGAGGCAACGAAGAATGGTGTGAACCTCCGGACGAGTGAACCCACAATCCATTCCTGCTGTTTGAAGACAAGATGTGAAACATTTGAATCACCTGCACTAACAGGGGAAGACCTAGCCACATATTGCGCGTTCTATTCAGCAGATGTTTTCTTTTACGTGAACTGGAATCGTCTGAGATATTACTATCACCTTAGCGTCTTCATGCACAGACAACGCCCATGTTCGTCTATCATGAAGCCTCGATTTTATAGTATTGTCATGTCGGTTCACTCGCTCATGGCTGCGTGTGGTGTTTATTCGTTCAGAACCTGAGTGAGTTGTGCCTCTTTATAACATTCTATTTAATTGGTATACGCGTTCAAGTGACTGTCCTTTGAAAGTTGCCGCTCTGAGCTCTCGTTTGAATGTCCAAAATGTCATATTTTCCCCTCCTACTTTTTTGTGCACTAATTAGATTGCTCGTGGGCGACGAATCGGTAGAACTGCATTCTCTAATGAGCGCGTTAGTTGAAAAGAATGGGAAATTAGTTCTTGCTTCATGTAACGAAAACTGGAGCAGCGACGACATAGCGTTGGCGAAGATTTTGCAGAACAAGTATATTACATGCAGCAGTACTAATATGATGAAACATCTCGTTAGAAAAAACACAATCTATAGAATTCCTACTATATTTATAGCACAGAATGAGAACATATCAACTTGTCTTGATGCCTTTGATAATGCCAATGACGTGTTTATGTCCACCTGGATAGTGTTGAATACGAAACAAGATGTCGCTCCGCTAGAGCTCAATCACACATTGGCGTGCACTGTTGTCGTTGCTCACACAAACGGAACTAGGCTTATAAGTTCAGACGTAGCCATAGACCGGTTCTGGAACTGCGAACGGCATCGTAAAAGCGGCAAGCATGTGGCTTCGGCCATTATCCCCGATGTGCCTCGCTCGATCTCGGAGTTATCCGGAAGGACTCTGAAAATACTTTGCGCTGCTGCAAACCCCTTCATGACAATCGGGCCGACAACTTGCGATTTCGACGAACAAAAAATTATATTCAAAACTTTGCAGACACTGAATGCTACGCTTGTCCCCACGCGAAAGAGAAAAATCAATATAGACATGCTTCTTGAGAGAACGTTTGACGTTTACTTGGGTGCCAATGGCATTACCTACTCCTCCACTCTGTATCTCGACTATCCTGAGGTGATTGGTTATGAACGCTTGAAGTTCTTCGTTCCAACCAATGGTATGCGTCTTGTTTCCTTCGAAACTATTATCGCCAACTCCACATTGTGCGTTCTGTTCCTGTCACTTTCCTTCTTGCTCTGCGTCTCCGTCTTGGCGGTCATGGACCTGCTCGGAGACAGGAGGAAACCCTCCTCGTACGTGGCTGCCGACACGTCCATGTTTTTAGTCTCCACGTTCTTGTCCACTTCTTCCTGGCTGCCCAGAAGCCGTCGTTGGCACACCAGCCAATCGCTGATTGTCGTTTTCTGGGTGCTTGGATCGTTCTCACTGTCCGTTTTCTTCAAGGGTCAGCTGACATCCTGGTTAAGTCTTCAGATGCCTATTGATGTGATGGACACAACAGAGAAACTCGAGAGGGCTTTGGAGGCAGACTATGTTTTTCCTTGTTTGGTGGAGCGCGGCTTCGCAAAAGGAATTCTAAGAATTTCTAAAGGCGTTTCGCTCACGGAGTCTCTTCAAGAAGCATTAACCCGTCACCAAGAACGCGGTCTGCTCACTTCAGATACGCGACGGCTGTTTCGTCTGCGCACTAGGACCGGGAAATGTTTGTATTCATTTAACTACACACTCTTGCTCGCCAGCCCCAACAGCCCTGAGATCTGCCTTCGTAATGTCTAAAGAAGATTTTGGAATCGGCCTCTTGGGCTTTTGTGTGCGCAAAGACTTTCCCCTCAGACGTGCATTCCGAATGATGGTGCAGACCTTAATAGAATCAAACATTATAAAGTTGCACAATGATTCATGCGCATCTCACTCTTTCAACACTCAGCATATTGAGGCCGCTCAAGTAAATACCCTTCCGGCTTTTCATGTACTTTTGGCAGGTTCGGTCGTTTCAATCGTTACTTTGCTATTGGAGTTGCTATGCGCCAGGTGTAGAGTTCGCGTGGCGAGAATCTGAAGACCGATTTGTACGACTACGCTTCATTTCAAGGAAATGATCTGTTTTTCACATGTCCTAGCTAGCCTTAGGAGCTGGTAAGACATTGTCAAAGCATTCTAGCGCAAGTTGACATTCACACACCGCGTTGTGCACAAAGGTTCCGAAGGTTTTTTTTATGTTATGGCAAGTTCGGTACTGTCACTATGGTGTTAAATACAAAACGTGTATAAGCAACGCAACTCATTTTATACTTTTTTAAGCATTCCATTGTAATTTAAAAATGGTCAATGATCATAGTATTTCAACTTTTCAGATTCGCACCGGGTTGAGAAATTTCACTACTGGAAGGCAGAATTTTAGAGCGCAGCTCTTAGGCGCCCTTTTCAGGCTTGAGCGGCGTCGCTGTCGGCGTCGGCGTCGGCGTAACCGCGCGGTGCATTATGGGACGCGGGACGTCACTGATGACGTCATCAGTGACGTCACTGATGACATCAGGGGCATCGTCATCGTCACTGATGACGTCATCGGCATCCGCATCGTCATCGTCACGTGACACCCCGGTCACGTGACCTCCCAGGTGACATGACCCCCAGGTCATGTGCCCCCCCCCCGCCCCCGAGGTCACTTTACTCACCCCCAGTACCCTTCCCTCCTCCTCCTCAAGAGCTGCGCTCTAATTCGGCGTTACAGGGAGTTGTAAACGGCTTTCACTTTTTTAATTCCTGCTATACATACGAAGACCGATCGGGCTTTGGTCCTTTGGTATTCTCACCTCGCGTGGTGCCCGCACCCGATGGCGGGGAAGAGTCTGGCAGTACTCGTTGACGATCAGCAGAAGAATCTGCGCGGTCAGTGAGGTCTTTTAGGAGTAGGTTCCAAGATGGTGATGTTTTGTTACAGCAGGTGCCGGTTGGCGAGGCCTTATTACGGTAAGTCTTTGGTCGGTGAGGTCTCGTCGCAGCACCGTGTTCTAGTTGGTGAGGTCTTGGTGCGGCAGGTCTTTGGTCGGTGAGGCCTTGTTGCGTCCGATTCTCGGTTGGCGAGGTCATTCTGCAGCGGGTCGTTGGACGGCG